>RQOL01000956.1:0-47544 GCA_013076295.1 Sanderia malayensis
TTTCAATAATGACTGGAAATTTCGAAAGAACATTCGAGAACATTCAAAAAGAAGGTTCGAGACCATTTAGGTGATGATGTAATCATTAACCAATCAAATCCCATCATCTTGAGCGTTCGAATATACTATAAGGGCAATGAGGCGCTTCGCTTACTCTCATTTATGAAGAGCACACATCATGAAGAGAGTAAGAGAATCTAATTCAGATTATGAGCCTAAAAAGAAAAAATTTAAATGTTTAGAATGTTCAAAAGAGTTTACAAGGCATTTAAATTTAGAACATCATAAGCATACAGCACATAATGATCAAAGAAATGCCATATCTGGTGCTGGAAGGAAAAAGAAGAAAGATGAAGCTTATCGAGTTTTCATCAACGAAGAACAACCACTAGATCAAGCGAGACGTGAAATAGCTGAACAAATGTATAATGAGCTAGAAGAGCACGATCAGGGAATAAAGTATTACCTTAGCACAGAGATAGTTTTCAAGAAATTAATTGGTGATGTTGAAACTGATCCACCTCCGATATTTAGATCGAAAGTACTTTCACAGTTAAGGATTGCTGGCATTGAAGATATTAGAGATCAAGACGCAGAAGCTATTGATAAAGTCTATGAAGATATAAATGAATATACAGAAAACGGTAGCGGATGGACATTGGAAAGAGTTTTGAATTTTAAAATTCATTTTTTCAATTACAAAGCAATCAAAGGTGGATCGTACATACCATCACCAAGACTTATGAGTGTGAAGAAAGCAATCATTAACGTACAAAATAGAGATGACATGTCACAGACCCGAAAAGTGCTTCGAGAACAAAAAAAACTGCTTTGATGCACTTCTGGTCATTCTGACCTTAACACATTGTTGATTCTCCTTTCTACTGAATTAACTCACGAATTTATACACAAACAGAATCTAAAATTAGTTACAGACATACGTAAAACTACAAGCTGGTGTTGACAGACAAAAAGGAAGGGTTAGGTTATTTAATAATGTAACTGACGTAAACGAACTAAGAAAACAATGAAACACTACTTTGGAAACCCCGCACCCACTGAGTAACAGAGACAAGAATGAATGAATGAAAAACGAGAGGCCTAAATAATAATTTGTGACAGACAAGTGTTTTGCGTGGGCTGTCTGGTTTGTACCCAGTAGATAAGAACTCTGAAAGAACAACAAAGTACGATCCAAGTTTATTGAATATGGATGGTTTGAAATTTCCAGTAAATCCCACAAATTTCAATATGATAAAGAAATTCGAGGATAACAACAATGTTTCCATCAACATCTTTTATTATGAAGATGATGAAGTTTATCCCGGAAGCCTAACGAATCAATCAAAAGAGAAACATCTCGATGTATTGTTATTGGTGGATGATAATGGTAACTCACATTATTGTTGGATAAAGAGTTTGAGCAGACTGCTTGCTGGACGTCCTGGACATAAACATAATAGAGAAAGGTTTTACTGTAATTTCTGTTTGAGTTCATGTAAGACACAAGAATCTTTAAATAAACATATCGAGATCTGTAAGCAGAATGAAAGTCAAGCCGTTACATTCCCAACCGAAAAAGATGCCCAACTATCCTTTAGCAACTTCAAGAAGCAAATGTTCCTCCCATTTGTAATATATGCTGATTTTGAGTGTATGCTTGAGAAGATGGATGATCCCTCCAAGTATCAGAAACATACACCGATTAGCTATGGACTGTACGTAAAGTCGATTGATGGACGCTTAAATATTGGACCAGAAGTTTACACTGGTGAGGATTCTATGTTGAAATTCATGAACAGGATGGATGAGTAGAATGAACACATACGAGAGATATTCAAAGCAACAATACCAATGAAAGCACTCACTCAAGAACAACAACAACAACATGATGAAGCAACACACTGTTTCTGTTGTAAGAAGAAATTTGGGAAGAAGGTTCGAGACCACTGCCATATAACTGGTGAGTTTTTTCATTTTCACTTTCCACCATACATCTTATTTATAGAAATCTAAATGTCTTCTTTTTCATTCACATAGGAGAATATAGAGGTGCAGCATGTGATTATTGCAATCTAAACCACTTGAACATCATTGCAAAATGCCATCTCATTCCAGCAGTCTTTCACAATTTGAAAGGGTATGACATGCATCGCATTATGTCAATTCTTAATCAGAGAAATGTATATGTCATTGCAAACTCATCTGAAAAGATTGTAACAGCTTCTATCGAATCAGTGAATAATTCTAATGGTGATGATGATGATGGTGGTAATGGTGATTGGGTTCCTGGAGGAATAAGATACATTGATTCATTTGCGTTCCCAAGTAGAGGTTTGGCAGAGCTTGCAAATAACGTACCTGATAATGAATTAACACTAGTGAATGAATATCTAAGAAGAACATGGAATAATGAAAGATTTATTCAAATTGATGAATAATGCTGTTTTTGGGAAGACGATGGAGAATGTGCGAAATCATAGAAAGTTTGATATATGTACTAGAGGTGAAAGGTTGACGAAATGGGTTCATTTTCCACAGTTCTATGGAGTGATTGAAGTCAATGATGATACTCTTATCGTTTAAAGAAAACTAAAAACAGTACATCTCAACAAACCAATCTACCTTGGCTTTAGCATTTTAGATCTTAGTAAAGAGCACATGTATGATTACCACTACAATTATGTGAAACACGCCTTTCAAAATGCAAAACTCTGCTATATGGATACCGACAGTTTCATCCATGACATACCATGTCCACTGGAAAAGGTTCATCAAATCATGAACGAAAGCTCCCATCTGTTTGATTTCAGTAACTATCCTAAAGATCATCCAAACTATTCCTTAACTAATGAGAAAGTGATCGGAAAAATGAAGGATGAATTAGAGGGAAAAGTAATGGATGAATTCATTGGTTTACGACCAAAGATGTATTCTTGTAAGATAGCTGGAGGAAATCTGATAAAGAAAGCAAAGGGAATCAAGAAACGTGTGGTGAAGATGCAGATAAGCCATCAAGATTATCAACAATGTCTAACAATGCATCGTGTTTTTGTTCATGAACAATGCAACATCATCTCAAAGAATCAAATGACCTATAGTGTGCGACAGAAAAAGACATCCTTATTATTATAATTATTATTATTATTATTATTATTATTATAACCAATTTTTATACAGGATAAGTTTTTCAATATAAAAATATTGCTATTAATAAACGTCCTGTCTAACAAATAGCTAAGAAACCAGAAGGTAATAAAATAATCTAACTAAGAGGTTTAGTAAAATAGAAAAATAAGAAGAATACAAGTACATGAAAAGTCCAAATGATAAGGTTAAAAAACTTTAAAACTCATGTTAAAAAGTCGTAAAAATGTTTGTCAAAAAAGATAAAAATTAATATTAAAAACTAAAACTAAAGATAAAATCGTTTTAAAACACTATTCATAAATGTTGTAAACTTGCTCCCTAAAGTTACTAAAATTTTCAATTTTTCTTGTCCCAATGGGAAGGGCGTTATAAAGGCTTGCGCCCATAGAGAAAAAACCTTTTTTCGCATACTTTAAATTAGTCATCGGAATCGTTAGTAAGGAACCATTGTTTCGAGTAACACTTTCACGTGATGCTATCTGGAAATAATTTTTAAAATTGCTGCATGTCTTTTGTTCCATGCATTTTCGGACCAGTAAAATTGAATGTTTCCTTATTTCATTTCCAACTGGAGTTTGTTTGATGCCAGTAATTCTTGCTACTAGTCTGTCTAACGATTCGAGCTTTCTTCTTTGTGTCTGGTTGAAATCAAGGTTCACCGTGCAGCTGTATGTGATGCATGGCAAGACCATTCCTCGGAAAATCTTGATTTTTGAGTTACAGTCAAGATAGTTCCTGAGTGAATGTAGCATATATAGCTTTGCAGTTGTCTTTTTGTACATTTTGTCAAAGTTCGATGAGAGAGATAAAGTACTGTCTAGAGTGGTTCCCAAGTACTTGTATGTTTGTGTTGTTTGAATTTCTGTATGGTCGTAATATAACGCAAGCTTCTTATCACATTTGGAAAGTTTTATGGCAGTACCAAACAACATTGCCTCAGTCTTTCCCTTCTTCAGGTTGATCACTAGTTGGTTGCTTTGGAAGTACGTAGATATCAGCTTGAGATCTTCATTAAGCTGGTACTCGATGGAATCCTTACACTTCGCGACCGTGTACACAACTGAGTCATCTGCAAAATTCAAAGCTTTGGAACCCTTTAGACATTTTTCGAAGTCATTGAAATATACGAGAAACAAGAGTAGCCCCAAAATCGACCCTTAGGGTACACCGCAGACAATATTCATAGATGATGAAGTACAATTTTCGACTACACAATACTGCTTTCGGTTGAACAAATAGTCACTGAACCACACGATGGAAGCCTCATTTATACCGATTTTCCTGAGTTTCTCTAAGAGGACAGAATGACTTAAAGTATCAAAAGCCTTTGATAAATCAATGTACAGAACACCAACCATGTTACCTTCGTCTACAGCTTTTCGAATTTTATCTGTCAGCAACACTGTGGCTAGCTCGGTTGACCTTTTTTTCCTGTAGCCGAACTGGTTTTCCGATAAGATGCTATTGCTTTCCAGGTATTCAATTAGCTGTTTATGAACGGCTCTTTCTAGTATTTTGGAACAAGCAGACAAGACGGAAATTGGACGAAAGTTGTTGTTGTCGTCGGTAGATCCTCCCTTGTGGATTGGAGTCACCTTCGCCACCTTCCACCAATCAGTAGGAACCATTCCAGTTGATAGTGACAGATTGATAAGGTAGGACAGTGGAGCTGAAAGAGGGTGTGCTGCATCCTTCAGGATACCAGGAGGAAAATTATCCCATCAGGCTGCTTTCCTACGTTTGAGAGATTTCAATTCTTTTTCAACAAGTATTCTACTAACATAGCTAAAACCAAACAAATGTGTCTGTCCTTTCGGCTCTGGTGGTCGTTCCCAAACAAAATCCCTAAGTAACAATGCTTTTGACTTTAATGATTGAGCAATGTTTGTAAAAAAGCTACATAACGAATTTGCTGCTTGAAAGTTTTTATTATGGTCGATGCTGGTGGTTGCAGTTACAGGAGGTGGTTCTTTCGTCGGAAATATCTCCTTGATGCATTTCCAGAATTTGTTCGGGTTTCTACTGTTTTCGATCAGTAAGTCTTTGTGGTATTTTTGTTTCGCCTGTTTGATTTTATTATTGCATGAGTTCTTCAGCCTTTTGTAAAGAGACCAGTCGGATTCCTCTTTTGTGTTTCTGGCTTTTCTAAGAATCTTATCCCTTGTGTTCATTAAAGATTTAATTTCATACGTTATCCATGGACATCTGCGTCCCTTGACACGCTTTTTGATCAAAGGTGCGTGGCGGTCAATGATTGAGGAAAGCGCTTCCTTCATGTAATTCCATGCAATATTTACATTTGTCGTTTCATAAAATGGACGCCAGTTGTAACTTTCAACATCAGTAGAAAGCTCGTTGTGGTTGTACTTCGAGTAATCTCGGCATACAATTGATGATAAGCGCTTGATAATCCTTAACACCATTTGATGATAAGCGCTACATACTAGAGGATGGTATACACTCCTTACCATACGGGCATCATCGATTGCAATCAAAAGAGTAATAAAGAGACTACAAGTTAATCATAAACTATATCTTCTTTGAAGATATTGTTGAACATAAACATCATTTTGTAACTTATTATTAACATTAAAATATCTACTTATTAACGCATTCATTGTAAGTTGTTTTTTTGTTCTATTAATGAGGAAAAATATAGAATGTTGTCCACACGTGTCACTCTCATATGATTTAATCTGTTTATCATTATAAACCAAGGTGAATGGTTGAATGAATTCCTTGAACTCTTTTAAGATAGGTTTTCTACCAAAAGAATCGTAGAATTCAAGATTTCTATCTTCATCAATGTAGATGGCTACCCAATGTGTGCCCTTACCAGTGAAATTATCCTCATTAAAGATGAATAAACAGGGAAGTGAATGTATATCGAAGTTCTTAATTTCATCCTTTCCAAAGACACCGTGGAAATGTGGAAGTTTTTCCCGCTTTGTTAACAAGTTATTGATGGTAACATCATCCATTACCAATCACGAATAACGTTTTTATGAGCATCAATTTTAATTACTCTATCAAACTCTCCCAAGATGATTATATTCAGTAGAGAGTCCACAGCATCTGCAAAGTTTATGCTTACCCTAAGATTGCCCTCTCGTTTCAATAGGTATTCCTCATTTTCACAATTTCCCTTTGGAGTCAAATCAAAACCATAGATTGTGGATCCTTGCTTGAATGTGGTGTAATCGACCAGACCAGACTTGGAGAATTGTTTAGTGT
Source organism: Sanderia malayensis (assembly GCA_013076295.1). Lineage (NCBI taxonomy): Eukaryota > Metazoa > Cnidaria > Scyphozoa > Semaeostomeae > Pelagiidae > Sanderia > Sanderia malayensis. Next base: position 6,385 of record RQOL01000956.1, read on the forward strand.
AGACACCAAACGATTGTAAGCATCCAAATAATCATCATCATCAAAGTTTAACCTGAGAGGAGGTGTAATCTCTTGATTATCAACAGCTACTTGTATAGCAGAAACATTATTATATTGAATGGATTTTGTTCAGTCATTCCATTATATGCAGAATTGTCAACGATTCCAAAGAATAGTCTCTTCGGAATTTTTCCATTGAAAACATTATCCTGTACCCAGCTAGTTGTACTACTAGGGATTAGATAAGTCACCATGTGTGGTTGACAGACTGGATAGATGGCTGGAGATTTCATCAGAGTCCTTTCTATCCCTTGCAAGATACTATCCTTAATATGTATATGTCGCAGTACCAATTTAACTTCTTTTGTATGTAGGTTCACCGCAACACCACTTTTACTCATTAAACAAAAAGCATTGCTGTTTGGACTCAATCTCCATTGAAGACGAACTCCAGGTAGTAGGTATTTGAGTTGATTGCAGATATTCACATGAGGCTTTGTTATCACTTTCACGGTTGCACTGTTATGAAATGGCGCTGATCTCTCATTCAATCCTGGGTTTTTGGTAGAAGCAGTAGTGGGATATCCAGCACTCTCTTTCCCTGAAGTATCACTCACCCAATTTGTCATCTTCAAGTAATTCTTAGCTCTCGTTTCATCATATGTGAGAATTGTTTCCAGGTATGATTGATAAGCGTACATACCATTCGCCTCCGTCACAGGAGTGTCATTCAACACCAACTCAATTTGTTTCCACAATGATTGACCAATATTAACGAAATCCCCCGTTGTCTTTCCAATGTCTGTTCCATCTGCTTTTTTAATTGATAGAGTTGAAATGAAGTATGTCACTATGTCTTTATAGAGAAAGACCTTCTCATAAAAAAAATACATATACTCCCCAGTTCATCATGTTACCATCTTTATCTGTGATCACGGCATACTCATTTGAAATGAAACCAATATTGATCAATACCAATCCCTTGCTCTACTCTATTGGTAGAGTCATTTGTAATAATCCCATTTCCCACTTTCTCTTGCTATCCAAGTTGAATACATGAGGTAAAGTTACCATTTAATCAACTAACTTGTTTTTATCAGTGGTGAATTGGTAAATACACGAGTTGTGGTTCTTCCTTGTAGAAACGATCGCTCACTTTCTCACCTTTAAGGTTTCAACTTCATACATTGTTGTAGCCTTTCTTTAAAAACTTTGCTAATCTTAAAAATTTCTCAGTGTAATTTGTAAATAGCCTTTCTTGAACAACCACTTTTCAGACTCAGCCTAACGTAATCACCAAATTTGAAATTGGCTTGTCTCCTTCTCATCTGCTTTCCAAACAGCTTCTCTCTAACAATATTAGCGTTGCTTTTATTGACAGCTGATGGACGCATACCAATCGATCGGTGGTAGGTGTTGTTATAGGAATGTACAAAGTCTTGTAAATTATTGATGTATCTAAGAGTGTTTCTTGCAGTAAAGTATCTATACATGCGACCTTTTAGCATCCTATTAAACCTCTCTGCAATGGCTGCTTTTACTTCATTGTTAGCTGTGTAGAATCCAATGTTTTCTTTCTTCAGCAATTCTTGAAAATCTTTATTCATGAATTCACTTCCCTTGTCTGACCTCACCTTTTGTGACCGTCTTTCAAGCAAGATATCTTGAAAGGCTCTTACAATTTCTCCTGATGTTTTCCTCTTCAGAGGTTTCACCCAAGCATACTTACTGAATGTATCAATACAAGTTAATAGGAATGTAATGTTTTCATTCTCTTTCTTCAAATAAGCCATGTCAACAAGATCACATTCCCACAAATAGTCTATATTGTTAGTAATTATTCTCTAACGTTTAAAATTCCTTTTACTGGGTTTATGTAATGAATATGCTAAACTAGTTTTACTCCATTCCCTAGCATCTTTCCTTTTTAGATTAGGAATCAACTTCTTAAATTCCCTATATGCTTTATCTAAACCCCCAAGAGAACCAGGCACAGAAGGATCAGAATATAACTTTTCAATATTCATATTAAATCAATGAACATCTGCATCAACTTAACGTTTGAACATCCTTTCTTCATTTTCCTTCTCCTCCCTTTCAAATGATACGGTGTTGTTTCTTAACTTTATAACTTTCTTTTCATCTCCACTCATCTTCGGTGGTACTTTCTTCTTCCTTATAACCTTCTTTTTCGTCGGTGGAAGCTTGTTTGAGATTTCCTTCTCAGGTTCTGGTTGGCTGGGAAGCATAATTAATTTTTCATAGTCCATCATTATTATCATCTGTTACTGATGCTCATGCTTAAACATTCAATCCTATTTATAGTTTTTTTGGTTTGAATATAATCATTGGAGCTTCATGTGGAAAGATGTTCGTTCTAAATCGCACATCTTCATCAGTGGATTGGGTGAAATCACAGAGTAAATATCCATATAATCTAGCAGTGGCGTCATTGTAGATATTAATAAATGTTTTTGGGGAAGATGGCATAATTTGTTGTGCGAGAAATCCGATTTGACTTCTATCTCTTGGATTTTTAAATAGAATTTGATATTGTGTGTTTAGAGCAAGATTTCTCATTTTGCTACCTCTTGGAAATGTATTCTGCATCATCACAATTATGCTTATGTTAAGGTGAGACCTACCCTTTGTAAACAACTTCCCAAGGTCTTTAAAGTTTGCTATTTCATGCATTAGATCATCAACAATGATGGTTATCATTTTCTTTGACCTTTCGATTTCCTGATACCAGTTTTCAGGTAAGTCAACAATAAATCTGCAATTATCTGGAAAAACTTTCTCAATGCGTTCAAATAGTCCTGGTTGCTTCGTCCCAGAGATCCAACACAGGTGTGGATATTGTCTGCCATTGTCGATGATAGCTCTAAAGTTTTGTAGTAGGTTTTCCACCCAAGTCGTCTTACCACTTCCACTAACACCAGATAATATTAGAGAAAAAAGCGCTTTGAATCTCAGATCATAAGTCATTTTTATAACACATTTCAACTCCTCATACTACATCATACTCCTTATATAACAACATTGGAACTTTAGTTAAACATTGGAATTTGTGACGTTCTTATAACGTTCAAGGGAATGTTGTTTCACATACTCTCAAAACCATCTTACTCGGAGTTTGTAATAAGTATCTTGATCTTTCTAGAGATTCTCCACTCAGCATTTCATTGTATAATCTTTCAAGCTGATCATTTTTATCGGAATGTTGTTTATGTTTATTCAATTCTTCAAGCATTGCTTTTGTGAATGATTCCTTCCCCTCAGCTATCATGTTTGTATTTGCATAATCAATGTGAAATGTTATGAGCTTGAATGTGTAATATCTTCCTGTCAGAATTTACATATTATGAATAGCACTCGTTCCATTGGTTATGATTTCTATAGATAATTATAATTTCTATTATTGGATTAATCATTGAAGTGTATCAGAATAGGTATTTAAGCCCGTAATTTTAAATACCTATTATTCTGTTTTGCTGTTATAATTTGATGAAAATACAGTTATTAAAATGGCGACGAGGATGGAAAGCAAGCACCTACAAGTAAGACCATTTGTCAGTACAGACAGTGGAATTTCAACAGGCCAAGCGTGGGAAGAATGGCTGGAGGAAATCGAGCGAGAATTCCGATACTTCAAGATTAGAGATGCCCAAGACAAGAAAGACGCCATGATTATCTACGGAGGAAGAGAGTTGGCAAGATTGGAGAAGAGTTTGCCTAACCCCACACCAGTTGAAGCTGAAGATGAACTCGATGCTTACGAGAAATTGAAGAGAAAACTGAATGACTATTACCTACCGAAGAAGAACAAACATCACGCAAGGTACCTTTTCCTAAGAATGAAACCACAACATGGGGAAGGAACAGCTTCGTATGCAGTCAGATTGCGGGAAAAGGCCAGTGAATGCGATTTCGGGAGTACTTGCGAAGACAGAATCCTGGAGCATCTTGTTCAGACGATTGAAAACCAATCACTAGTCCAGAGAACGATTTCGAAGAAATGGAACCTGGGTCAATTCTTGAAAGAAGCTTCAGAAATGGAAGACACGACTATGCAGCTTCGAGAAATGAGAAACGCAACAGGGGAACAGCAAGTCGCCTTGGTAAAAGCGCGTGCGTCACGCAGAGGAAAACCCACGAAGGGAAAGACCCAAGTGCCGTGGAAGATCCGGAAAGAACAGAAACAGTGTGGATACTGTGGATTAACGCATGAAGAAGGCCAATGCCCTGCATTTGGTAAGAAATGTCGGAAGTGCCAGAAGATGAACCATTTTGCAGCAGTTTGCAAATCCAGAGCAGATGGCAGGGTTGACAGACCAGAGAAACGGCAGGGAAACTCCAGGTTTCCCAGAACAGCGTATGGTGTGAAGAGGATGACAGCAGACGAGGAAGACTCCGCCAGTTCTGATGACGAATTTATTGTGAAGCATCTCAAGCAAAAGGATGTGAAGAAACTGCAAGTACCGGATAGCGATAGCAAAACGGTGGTTTTGAGACTCAATGACGTGGATATGAAAGTTGAACCTGACAGTGGAGCAGATGTCAACCTGATGGATGAACATCAATTTAAAGCCTTGGCTCACAGAACAAGCGGTAATCTCAGATTAGAATCCAGTCACACCAAGCTGAACACGTTACAAGGCAATCTATTGGTAAAAGGAGAATTCCCCACAATTCTGAGGAATGAAACACGGGGAACAGAAACCAAATTTATTGTTGTCTATGGAAGAATCAAATCAGCACCTTTGATCGGTAAGAAGACTCTGGAGACACTGGGTATGATACAAATCCAACCTGATGGTTCGCTGGGAGAGAGGAACGATTTAAGAATACCAATCAAGAACATTAAGTCGGTTGGAAAAGAAGACAACACGAAGAAAGAGGTTAATGAAATTACCAGCAAATATCAGTAAGTATTCGAAGGAATCGGGAAAATTGAAGAAAAGGACAAAGACGGAGCCGGGATCTATGGAAAATTCAGCATGAAGTCTGATGCAATACCGGTAGCACAGAAGCCCCGACCGGTACCATTCTACTTGCAGCAACCATTGAGGAAGTGGTTGGATCGGTGTGTTCAAGAAGACATCTTTGAAAAAGTACCTCTGGGAGAACCTGCTACATGGTTTTCACCTTTGGTCGTTCAACCGAAACCGAGATTTGCGAAGATACCTCCTGATGAATTAGAACCAGAAATGATAAGAGCAAGTGTCGATTTGCGAGTACCGAATCAGTGTATGGAAAGAAGCCGAATAACCCACGGATCGATCATCGAAGAATTCACGTACAAGTTCCATGATTGCAAAGTGTTCTCGAAAATGGATATGAAGCAAGGATATCACCAGTTGTTGTTGCATCCAGAATCCAGTCAATTTGCTACATTTTGCACACCATGGGGGAACATGAGGCCAAAACGTTTAATTTTTGGAGCGAAAGCATCACAGGATCTTTTTGATGAGACAATTTTCCGGATATTTGGTGACATCCCAAACTGCCTGAACCAGAGAGACGATATTCTAATTGGAGGAAGAGATATGAATCAGCACAATCGAATTTTGGAAATGGCTTTACAGAGAGCTTTGGATTATGGAATAACATTCAACTTGGATAAATGCAAATTCGGTGTTGAAGACCTTGAATTTTATGGATATCGATTCACGAAAGATGGTTTGAAACCAACTCCAGACAAGGTTCATGCAGTGAAAGATTGCAAGCCACCTGAAACGAAAGAAGCTGTGAGAAGTTTTCTTGCCATGATCGGTTATTTGTCGAAGTTCATTCCCAAATACTCCACCCTGACGGCACCGTTGAGAGAGCTGACACAGAAGAACACAAAGTTCAAATGGGGACCCGAGGAAATGGAAGCATTCAACCAGTTGAAGGGTAGCATCGCCAGTGAAGACGTGATGGCATATTTTGACCCCAACAAGCCGATTACAGTGAGATGTGAAGCCAGTTTTCACGAAGGATTGTCAGCCGGATTGTTTCAGGAGACCAGTAAAGGAAATCAGCCAGTCCATTTCATCAATCGGACCATGACGAAGACCGAGAAACGATACAGCCAGACTGAGAAGGATGCGTTATGTGTTGCATGGGCGAAGAAATGATTCAGAATGTATCTATTGGGAGCACCCAGATTTAAGATTATTACAGCACACAAGCCATTGTTATCACTGTTCAACAAAGCAACATCTAAACTGCCGCCAAGAATTGAGAGATGGGTGATGGACATGCAAGACGTCGATTGCGAATTAGTGTATGAACCTGGGAAAAACGAGAAAGACCCATTGGATTTTATATCAAGACACCCGTTACCAGATACAGAAGAAGATACGATTGAAGCATCAGTCAGATCTGTGGTGAAGACAGAAAATGCAATCGTAATGGAGCACATCCAAGAAGAAACCAAAACGGATGAGCAGCTTCAGAAGCTGATGAAGAGGATACATATGGGAGACTGGGAAGTTCATCAACATGATCCAGACATTGCACCTTTCTTCCAAGTTAGAAGTGAACTATACATAGTGGAAGATGTGGTTTTTCGATTGAACCAGATTGTCATTCCAAGAAGCCTACAGAGAAAAGTAGTGAAATCAGCGCATAGCTTGGGACACTTCGGTATGTCAAAAACCAAGAGGATGCTCAGAGAAAAATACTGGTTTCCAAAGATGAATAAGATGGTAGAAGCGATCGTTGGTCAGTGTTTCGAGTGTCAAGTAACTACCAAACAGAATTGCAAGGAGCCGGTGAAAATGACAGTCATACCCGAGAAACCGTGGGAAGTTGTTTCAGTGGATTTTGGTGGACCTTACCCTGATTGTCATTACAACTTAGTGGCAGTTGACAAGAGAACAAGATACGCGGAAGTCGAAACTATCCATTCAACAGCTGCAAAACCGACGATGAAGAAGTTGAAGAAAATGTTCGCAACGCATGGCACACCAAAGCGAATTGAGAGCGACAATGGACCACCTTTTACATCCAAAGAGTTTGCGGAATTTGCGGAAAAAGAAGGATTTGATCACCATCGTGTCACACCTGATCACCCAAGAGCGAATGGAGCAGCTGAAAGTTTTATGAAGATCCTTAACAAGACTGAACAAATCGCAAACCTCAAAGGTGAAGACCGAGAAGTTGCCATTCTGAACATGTTGACAGGATATCGATCGACACCACACCCAGGAACTGGAGTACCGCCATATGAAGAGATGATGAATCGGAAAGTAAGAACAAAACTTGATTATCAGCCAAGTACAAGCGAAGCCCCAATACTAAACAGCGAAGTGATAAATCAACGTGACATGAAATATAAGATGAAATTGAAGTCAAACGCAGAAGGCAGGAATACCCGACATCACAGCATCAATATTGGAGATTATGTGCTTCTCAAGCAAACAAAGAAGAACAAATGGTCAACTACCTTTGAACCAGCATTCTACGTAGTGTATCGAGTTGATGGATCAAGTATTGCAGCGAGACGAACCATTGATGGAAGAGAAGTATATCGGGATGCTAGCATGTACAAATTGGTGAACTCTGTTGTACAGAATCTACATCCAGAAGAACCATTGGCAAAACAACTGAAACCAAACGATTGGAGGGAAGAGTTGTTTTTGAAGATTCCAGCTGGAGAAAATCTACCACAACCACCAGCCAGGGGGACCTGTTCAATCGGAATCGGTTCAAGAAGAGAGACCTGTTGAGCCAGAACTGGAGATCAACGTGAGGCCACGAAGGGCACGTAGAAGACCAGGGTATTTGAAAGACTATGTGGACAAATAGAAAAATCAAACAATTGTTTGATGTTGTAGTTTTCAACTTCTATTATTATTTAACTTTCTTTTTTTTAGTAGGGGAGAAATGTAATATCTTCCTGTCAGGATTTACATATTATGAATAGCACTCGTTCTATTGGTTATGATTTCTATAGATGATTATAATTTCTATTATTGGATTAATCATTGAAGTGTATCAGAATAGGTATTTAAGCCCGTAATTTTAAATACCTATTATTCTGTTTTGCTGTTATAATTTGATGAAAATACAGTTATTAAAGAATGCATTTGTTGCCATACAGTCTGCACTATGTTCAATATGAGGATCAATAATAGATTTGAAACACTTCTTACAATACTCCTTTGCTTTTCTTGAAATGTAATTCAGGAGGATTGCTGAATATGCTTCTTGAATCTTATCATTTGACAGTTGTAGTCAGGGCGCCAGGGGACAAAATACATGTGCACACTGGAAATTTTTGCGGGCATTTTGAAAGATGGGCAAAATTAAACACTGATAGCTAAACTTTAAAAACTTACAGGTTGGACGCTTCCAACGCACTTAAAAACAGTTTTCCAACGACATTTTGTTTTGCTATTTGATATGCCTCCACTTCCTAATTCGGTGCCATCTTTTCGCTCAGGAAACAATCAAAACCTCCAAATGAGGTAGAGGTTACATGGTATTTCACAATTGCGAAGTGTTTGCGACGGGTGTAAAATAACAAATTATTTCGAACAATAAATTGAAAATATTAAACATCAAATGTCTTCCAGAAAAAAATTTATTGATTAAGCTATTAAATTTAACTATTAAAATGTTTTGTGCAATATATTTTGGCTTGGGTAATTTTTTCTGGGAAATAAACATTTTTCCATCATCCTGCTTACCCCTTGACTCAAACTATAATACAATTGATACAAATAATTTGTCAAACTGTTTTTCTTTCACCACTGAAATAGATTCTGAATTCGAAATGATAATGAAATAGATAATAATTTAGTCAAAAGTTACGAACACAATGAAGAATCCAGGGTAGAATCATTCATCAAATGGATTTTAAGCTGGTGTTGACCCCACCAAAGCGTCCCAGAAAAGATTTTCCAGAAGAATTAGAAGAGGAGAAAGATGCACCCACGTGTGCTATTCATTCGAGCAACTATGATAAGGAAACCACCATTCGAAAATTTACAGAAAACTCGTGGGGACAAGTGAAAGCTGCAAAGTGAGTATTCTTTCATTTATTAAGTTATCCTAATATATGACAAAATTTGAAATAATCTACAAAAATTGATAAATTTCAATTATTTTATTGCATTTATACCTGAAATTCAATAAAATAATAATAATATTAATAAAGTAATAATAATAATAATAATCTTGAATTAACTTATATATGAATTTATAAGTTTCTGTCCCTGAAGTACCTTCATTTAGTAAAGTTTTTTGTGTCATTTCAGCAATGTACGACAAAAGGATGATGTTACGCAACTTTTGCTGAACTCTCCAGAACTACCGGGTGACAATTTTGGTTACCATCCCAAATGCTACGACCTCTTCACTCACAAAAAGTCTCTCGCAATTTTAAAACGGCAAGAGAAAACAAAAAATCAGCAAAATGTGAAAAGACTCCCATCAAGAAAAAAATTTCGTCTCGGTAAGTATACCTTTCGTCTTAATTGATTTGGTTTTGCGAAATTTCGGTCAGGTCTGGCCACTTTAATGTTGGTAGTAAATGTATGATAATTGTCAATAATTCTTGCAATACAAGCAGTTCGATTTGTTGTTTTTAGGAAAAGTACTAGCTGACAAAGAGTGCTGCATATGTGGAAAGCGAAAGACAAAGAAAACAGGCAGTGGTTGGGAGGTATTAGAAAAATGCGAAACAGAAAGTGGAGCCCAAAGTCTTCAGAAAGCGGCCCTTGAAAGAAATGACAATCCTCATTTGATGGCAGAAATGTCGGGTATTGATGTTCAAGTCATTGTTGCGAAAGAGTTTTATTACCACCGCTCTTGCAAACGGGATTACACAAGAGTAGAGACAAGACGCAAGAAAGCGCTGGATAAAACGCCCTTCGAAGGACTAGTAGAATACATCCAGACGCAAGTTATATCTGGAGGGAAAGTTAAAAGCATGACGGACGTATAGCTGTATATCAAAGTTTCACTACTGAACAAGCACCTCATATAAAGACAATGAAATCCTGGTTAAAGGAGCATTTTGAGGAAAAGATTGACTTTTGGAGTCCTCGCTCTGGCTCTGCATTTATTTTTAGTAAAGAAATTCCTACAGGTCAGGTTATTGAAGTTGGGCAGCGCATGCAAGAGAAAGTTACTGGCGTTAAAAATATGTCCAATGAGGAAAAGGTTAAAGAAGCTGCTTTTGCCATTAGGCAAGAAATCTTTGCCAGTTCCAATACATTCTCAACCTGGCCTCCGACTGAAGATGAGCTATTAAATGTAAACACTGTGATTCCAAACTTGCTAAATGCGTTTCTAATGGCTTTGCTCAGTAAACGAAAAGAGCTTTCGAAAAGGAAAAAATTAAGAATTTCTTCCATTGCCCAAGACATCATCTATTCAGTGAAGAACGGAAAGGATCGTACAATGAAGCAGGTACTGCTTTCTCTGTGCACAAAAAGAAAAACTGGATTGAAACAGCTTGTGCGCTGGCTTAATAAATTTGGGCATTCCATCTCCTACGATGAAGTTTCCTACCTGGAAACAAGTCTTGCCAACCAACAGGCAGAGCAACAGATTCACAAAAGCTTTGTTCCTGCCATTATTAAACCATCCAGATTCGTGACCTTTGTGTGGGACAACAATGATATCAATCCGGAGACATTGACGGGTATAAGCATGCACTGTACCAATGGCATCCTCATACAACTAGCTGCAGAATCACATCGCAACAACGATTGGATCATATCACAAAACCCTACGCCCAGCCCCACTGTAAGGAAAAGGTCATTCAAGGCGATGTTCAATGCAATTGATCTGCTGGTATCCAAGAGAAGAGAATGCCCGGATACAATAAACATAGAGCTTCAACCAGCACGCAACAGTGAAGGTGAACAAGCATCAAAGAATACGGATTTCACGTGGGTTCTGCTAAAACACCAAGCAGCTCGTTGAGGTATTGAATATACAGTTCCGAACTGGACAGGTTTTAATTGCTTGATTTCACGAGAAAACACTTCCTGGCACCAGATAGCTTACTTACCTGCAATTAATCAATCTCCTACAAAGCTAGAAACCGTGAAAGAGCTTCTGTTGCAGTCGAAGCTGAAAGCAGAGAAACTTGGGCTGCAGGGAACCGACGTAGTCTTGGATCTGGCTATTTACGCTAAAGCTGTCGAAATTTTAATGATGCCCCAACACCTAGAATTGCGAAATTTCATCATTCTACGCATGGGCGCATTCCACACTTCGTGTATCTTTCTGGCAGTAATCGGGAAAAGATTTGGGGATGCAGGACTACGCGATATCATCATTGAAGCAAATTTATTAGGTAAGGTAGTTTAAACCTCCACTCTATCGAATTATATTTTTTCCAGAAGTTGGACTACTCTTTTTGCTTTTGGAAACTTATGTTAAGTGCTCAATTGAATTGCCAACCTCTGCTTAGTTTCCTTGTAAGCTTGCAAATAAAATGACGCTATCAGTCAAGATTACAAATAACGCAAAGTGGCGTTTTCCAAAGTTTGAATTGGCGATTATATTGTGAACATAACCTTTTCGTTTCATGTCACTTTTCAATAATGTCAAATTTAATACATTTCAATGACTACAGTGTCAAAAGGGAAGAAGAATACTATTTTAAGTTTTGTTTTTAGGCGAAGCATCAATCAACAAGTTTCTGCATGGAAAGCACTACAATAACTGTATGCGAATTTATAAGTACCTGTTCGATGCATGAACTCGACTAAAAATTGACCGCTTTGAGGACTGGATGGCAAAAGAAGAGGAATTTCAATCGTTGCAGCTTTTTGCCTCATCTAACGAGCTTGAACACTTCATTGACGACATCAGTAGTAAGAACTTCCACGAATTGTTGATGAAACATGACAACATTCTTGAACTCTTTAATAGATACGAAAATCATCTATCTGACCATACTGCTGCGGGACCAATGGCTACATTTTGGCAGTCCTTCCTTGAGATGATTAACATTTTATTCTGCTTCATCCGTTCGTTGAGAATCGGTGATTGGCATCTTCACTTGGAGTCGACTCGGAAAATGCTACCTTGGATGTTCGCATATGATCGTCCCAACTATTCTCGCCATCTTACCTACTACTGGGCAGAAATGCAAAAACTGCCAGAGAAGCATCCTTCAATTTACGAGGAATTTAGGTGAGTTGTACAGGATTTTACGTTATCTGACGTAACTGTCAGGGTATACCGTATTTCCTCTAAAATGCGCCCACCCTTGAAAAAGTGCCCCCCTTGAACCATTGAAAATTTAAATATCTTCCCCTTCCCCAAGATCAAAGTTTTGAAACCTTCATGTAAAATATAAAACAATGCAGCCAAAAATTTCTATTAACTGACTAATTTTAATTATCTTGTTTTTATAATAATTATTGATAATTAATATAATAATTATATTACTTTTGCAGAAATGGGAACTTCTCAACACGCCGACAGCCAGGTTTTTTCAACGCTATTGCTTCAGATCAAGTCATAGAGCAAACGATAAATCGTGAACAAAAGTGTCAAGGAGGAATAACCGGCTACAGTACCACAAGCGGGACGGTGCAAGAGTCCAGAAAAAGGTCAAACCTTCCTCCGGCTGCCAATTCTGTAATTTGGACCTTCCTCATTTTACAAAAGACAAATAGTGGGGTTTTTCAAACTCTTTGCATTGCCTAAAATTACAAACCAACCAGCTGTCGAAATCATGTAAATAACTAAATAATAAATGTCCCTCTACATTCTTTATTTTGGACTTGGGTGGCTTTCCATGGTGCTTTGTGATTGTATGTCTTTTTAAGTTATCCTTTCTGCACTCTTCTCCGCAATAGAAACAAATAACACGACTCTTACTCCCGTCCTTTCCCCAAGAATTGTATCCATCCATCTTGCACATATAATAACCTACGAAATGATTCGATATGATCCTATTCCCCAAGTCCTCTCTTGATCTTCCCGCCAAAATTGCCTCGTTTACACCACTAGTCGAAAAGAGGTTTATCTTCACTAATAAACCAAAACCGTTGGCAAAAGATACTAGTGGTCAAAAGGACCTTTCCGAAAACGAATTATTCGGATCTCACCACAGCCAATTATCGGAAATCAGAAGACAGCATACTCAATACTCGGTATTATTGTATTATTGTACTCTCGCCTCGCATATTTGAAATAACAACAAGTTTGAAATGAAACAAAGCAAAACATGAGATGATTAAACATTTCACTCATCTGTTAAGTGCATGAAACATGAATGCACAATGATAGATGCAGATGTAGATGATTCCAAGTCCAAACAGTTTGTCCTGAAGTGATGGCCTAGCCATCCAACAACTTTAACTCATTGCTTTAGCCCCTCATCTTAATTTGGGATTATTCGCAAACGATTCAAAATAAAAAGCAAATTGAAGGAATTGAATAATGTTTCAAATTAAAAAACATGATTGCCGACTTTCGTATGTACAGCCGCAACCCAGTCATGAGTTGTTAAAGTTAGAAAGGCCGGAAAATCAGTATGTTTACATTGTTGCATATTTTTGTGTGCGAGCCCTGTCTGTCTTGCGGAAGAGCAAAAAACAATGGCAAGTTTGGGGCCTCTGTGGAGAAAATTGTGCAAAATTGCGTGGTATTAATTTGGGATAATTTTTTGCTAACCTTGTGTCGGACCAACATTTTCATCCGCAATCCTCGCCATAAGGTGTGAGACAGTAAAAGAACGCCGCGTATTTTCTCATATGTCCCGAGAAAAATCGACCCCCTCCCCTTATTCAACGTTGAAGATGTTTGGAAAGTGTGTTTAGCACTCCCTGATAAACCTGTCCATCATAAATAGCAACATTGATTTGGGGGGAGGGGGGCTTTATATGTTCCAAGGAAATTGTGTTTCTCATTGAAAAGCAATGCAAATTTTTCACTTTCTCAAGACCTTCTGTCATTGATTGTGGCAACCCTATTCACAAAGTAAGTTGGTCAAAAATCATGGATTGCGAAGTTCTGTTAGTGAAACCAGAAGCAAACCGATGGCCAGTGTGAGTGTCGGCACAGTCCCCATTCTTTGTTTCTCCTCTGCTCGGGCTGATCGCCTGTCCACAGTGTGATGTCATACCCCACCTACTCTCCCCAACCGTTTTCTAAAATTACTAAAAACATTCTAAAATTTGTGAAAACATTTTCATTTTTATGTCTTGGGAAATTATGGTAAAAAATTACGATAGACTTCGATGCAAAAACTTGCAATTTGTCATGGTTATGACATCACCGCTGTCACAGTTGAAATGGCAAAGTCCACGATTTTGCGGTTGTAAAAACAATTCTACTTTGATCAATTTTCATTCTGAAAACGGTTTTATTATTAGGGAGCGGTCATAAAGTATCTGCTATATGGGGGTGGACGATTTTCCAAAATTTTACTAAAATAATTTATGGCCCATCCTAGATTCCTATTTAATTTTTTGGGGCCCAATAGCAAAATCAGGATATTTTTCATGACCCCATCAAACATTTCTGAAAATTTCCTGCAAAAGTTTCTGAAAATTGCCTGCACCTAAAGAGAAAATTTCCCCATTGTCTGCTTGCAGCAGCTGAGGTAAAGCGTCAGAAGAAACGAAAAGTAGAGAATGCTTATAAAGTAAAGATGCGGAGGGAGAGAAGGCTAAACATGAAATGTGCAGAAATATGCAAAGTTCTTTGTCCTAAGGAAAGTTTCTATGAAATAAAGGGTAAACACAAAAAAATCACTGCTCAAGACATATTGTTTGCAGATGTTGGACATTTGAAAATAAGGTCTCATTATAATGCTCTTGTTTCCATGTTGGAAAAAGGTTTTTTTGATAGTTCTGGAGAGGAAGAGGCTAAAACGATTTTGGAGAGAATGGATGAAGAAAGGGACACAAAGAACAAGATCAAGAAAAGACAAGAAATAAACAGAGAAGCAGTGAAGAATAAAAACAAATCACAGAAAACAATTTTTGCCGCATTTGCAGCATCTTCCTGTACATCATCTTCAGAGATGTCATCGTCAACCACAAGTTCTGACACTGAATGACAATAGTACTGTCATTGTAACTTTTATTCTACAGATAATTGACACTATACATACACTATTAGCAATTGAGACACAGGCAGAATTTGTTTGTACTGTATTGTTGGGGGGATGAGTCTTGGCCGGTATTGTTCTAAACAATGAAAAATCGAGTAAGTCTGAGCCAATCAAAACTTACATCATTGGAGCATGCGTAGAATGTAGGGCAAATGTGTCATATGATAAGCAGCGCACGTGCGCTGAAGAAATTTCACTCCGCGTTTTGAGTTCTTAGGCCAAGGTTGTGTTTTTGTTGCATTGAAAGGATTTCGGATTTCTTTAGGGTTTAGTGTTCCATTGGACCGGTTGGATCAACGTTAGACCTATCTAGACCTGGTCAAATTTATTTCTGAGGAGCATATTCTTTATAGTGGATGAGAGCTCTTACAAATCGTAATTTTATTTGCACTTTGTCACTTGATGCATATTATTATTCACATGCACACATAAATGCAACTTGATGGCCTCATTCCTTCCCTTGAATCGAAGTATTGTTGATAATTCGAGGTATAGTTCATTAATAACAAGTCAACACTTTGGTAGTGAAATGAATACATACGCAGTTCTCATACAATCCCTTTTTCCGTTTGTGTACTTTAACACTTTAATCTGGCTATCTGTAAAAGGGGGAACGGGGAATCAGGGAACGGGGAATAGAGAAAAGGGGGAATATGACGTCACACGGTGTCGTGTGACGTCATATTCCCCTTTTTCAAATCTGTAAAAGGGGGAATCTGTAAAAGGGGGAATCTGTAAAAGGGGGAATCTGTAAAAGGGGGAATCTGTAAAAGGGGGAATCTGTAAAAAGGGGAATCTGTAAAAGGGGGAATCTGTAAAAAGGGGAATCTGTAAAAGGGGGAATAGTTTGCAATTAACTCAAAAATGACGCACTATTCATGTGGCATTATAATTTATTTGTACAGTGCTTTTGTCGTATATTAAGTTATACGTTCTTATCTCTTAAACTGGAAATACACTGAAACAGCAACAAAAGTTAGTCGAAAAGTTGGCTAATCATTGTTGTTCCACAATCACGAAACAATAGAAAATTTTCTGAAATTGCAGATTGTTCAGAAGGGCTTAGAACTGTTCAGAGACTGCAAGCAGGCTAACAAACCCCGGGGCTGTCAGACATAAAAGCTGACAGAAAGATAATAGGGACCTTTAGATCGAGTACGAAAACGAAAACGAAGACGAAATTCGAGATCACAGGGCACCGAGGAACTTCGTACTCGTTCTGGAAGTTTCGTTTGTTTAGATGGCCTAACTAATATTTCCTACGGTAGTCCAAGCCTGTCCTCTTTGTTTTGAAAAAGATTTATGAGGAAATAGTTCGGCAAATAGCACTTCTCGCATGTAAAAATGCACGTGCCTACTTTTCCATACAAAATTTTCTCTTTTCGCTTTACTATTTTCAATTTTAAACTTTGTTGTCTGGAGTACGAAATTTTCCAAAAACTTTGTTGTCTCCCGTGCGAAGACTACGAAATTTTTCGGGTGATTCCCAGGGAGCACGCGCAGAACGACACACGCCATCAAATTTCGTTTTCGTTTTCGTACTCGATCTAAAGGTCCCTAATAACACAGCTGTCAAACAGAGCGAGCACGTTTTGTGAACATAAACATGTAACCACCATACAAGATGAATAACTAACAACTAACCAAAAACAATTCTAGAAGTCTATCTTATGTATTGGAAATAAATGCATCTCACTTTGTAATGGTTTCTATAGTTAGAAATTCTAAAAGTAAACATGAAATCAAAGAACGCACTGGGTCAAATAGCTGGTTCCAGTCACATCAATACTCATTTGATGTATTGTTCAACACCCGTAGGATCCTTTGTATTTTGAATATTGGCATTTTCCTCAAAGGTGGACATGAAAAAGGGCATAATTTTCTTTCTTAATTTTACTGCAATGAGTTATCATCATAGAAAAAGATTTCATATATAAGAAAAATATGAAATTATGCCACACTACCGGTATAGTGCTATTTTACTTCAGGAGAGGTGAAACTTCACCTGGGTGAAACTTCGTTGGAAATTTGGCAAGCGGCAGATTGATGATTGAGGATAAAATGTAGCATGTGTGAATCAACAGGGCGCTAATTACAAAAGTATGCGCTTCAGTTAGAAAAGGAAATAGCAAGTAGCGTGAGGAAAAAGTCACTTAGATGCTAAGATACCAGCGTCAAAACATTCGGATTGAAAAAGTCAGCACTCTGGTTGTCCGTATATATGGTTTCCTTTGGAAGGTTTGCCTTGTTTGCTTCACACTCCATGACGAAAGAGACATTTCAATATTGTTTTTATATAGATTTGTTTGCTGTTATTGCTATTATTGTGTTATTGTGTTGCCGTTTAGAAATGCACCTCATATAAGTTCGTGCTTAAGCTCTAATGATGACAATGATGAAAATTCGGAGTTCACATGTTTTGTTATTGTTTCAGTGTATTTCCAGTTTAAGGGATAAGAGCGTATAACTTAATATACGACAAAAGCACTGTACAAATAAATTATAATGCCACATGAATAGTGCGTCATTTTTGAGTTAATTGCAAACTATTCCCCCTTTTACAGATTCCCCTTTTTACATATTCCCCCTTTTACAGATTCCCCCTTTTACAGATTCCCCCTTTTACAGATTCCCCCTTTTACAGATTTGAAAAAGGGGGAATATGACGTCATACGACACCGTGTGACGTCATATTCCCCCTTTTCTCTAATCCCCGTTCCCCGTTCCCTGATTCCCCGTTCCCCCTTTTACAGATAGCCACTTTAATCTTGCACCGCAGCTCCCCTGTTGCTCGCCGCCATTAAACTTTCACTTCTGTCTGTACTTCGCAAGTTTGAAATTTCCGCGATTTGTAAATCCCTACTACGCATGCTCCAATGATGTAAAAACGACGTCATGCCAAATTCCCCAGACTTACCACGGTTCATCTCCCCAACAATGTAATCCTTCAGACTTAAAGGCTTAGAACTTTCAGTGTTGCCATGACATCAGTTGTAATGAGAGAAGGTGTTGAGCTATAGTTTGAAAAAGATTACAACTCTGGACAATTGTACTGTAGTCCCTCTGTGATGGCTCCTGTCCACATCTGCTGGAGTGCCAATTGCTAGTAGCAAGTGCAAATTATCTGTCCATGTTTTTCATTTAGAAACTAACATTTTTTTGATTAAATTTTCTATGGCCCCACAAAATGGACCTGATTTTTTTCGTAGCCCCAAAAGGGTATGGCAGAATTTTTCATGGCCCATCCAAATATCACCCGCCCCCATATAGCAGATACTTTATGACCGCTCCCTTAGCTTGACTAGTTTCACCATAAAATGTGAGAAATCATATTGCTTTTTTGATTGCAGCCTTTAACACTGAAATACTTGCAAATCCTAGAATGGTGGTATGGTTGTGGTGTAAATCAAAGTCTTCAAGTTCATTTGAACACCTCCGATTACTCATATCCCCATGTTTTGACCAAAAAGTGCTCAAATAAATTGAATACAAAAAGTAGAATGTAGAATTGATAATAGAAGGCATTTAGTATTATTCACATTTTAATATTTGTTACTTTTTTGGGGCTATTTTAGAAATAAATAGCGAAAAACAGTTCAGTACAATTCAGGCCTTTATGCCATTTTTCAGCACTAAAAAAATCTGGCTTCAGCAGGTCAGGTTTTCTTTTCACGAAACATGTCGGTTTGAGACAAGAGGCAGTCGTTTCTCAATTATCGTTACTCGTAATTCGTCGTTTTATGCAATTCTCGGAAAGGTCCTTTTGACCACTAGTATCTTTTGCCAACCATCAAAAACAGTGCAGAGTCTGCGTGAGTGTGCGTGCAAAAAATGGCGACCAGCTTAGCTGGCAAGATTTTTGCATAGGGGAGGAATTCCTCATTTTCCGAAAACATATATTTAAGTTCCGAAAGTTTGTCGGTCGGTCAGGGTCGGTCGTGTCGATCGTTTCTTCTTTCAGTTTCGACTTTGGTTAGGGTTAGGGTTAGGGTTAGGGTTAGGGTTAGGGTTAGGGTTAGGGTTAGGGTTAGGGTTAGGGTTAGGGTTAGGGTTAGGAACCGAAAACTGATAATCTGCTCCGTTTGTTACGAAAACTTTACACATTCGTTTTAGGAATTCGGTATGTTGTCGACTCCCGAAAACAGTTTTCGGTCATAGGGTGGATGGTAAAAGCGTTTGTCGGTAAAAAATATTGGTATTCGTTTTTTGAGGAATTCCTCCCCTTTGCAGGATTTGCTGGCAAACACCAAGAGACATTCTTGAGAGAGAAAATTGGGTAAATTTATGATACATGCGCTATTGTAAACTAGAAGTACACCAAGATCATTAAGGATTATGTCTATGCAATAAACAATGGAAGATGAGCTCAATTTTTGAAGGCTGATGGGACTGTTTTCTGTTGGTGTGGTTTGCTTGCTGGACTGGACTGGAAGAAAACGCAAAGTTCTTACCTGCATCTGCATTACAGAAAGTTGGCTAATATCTTGTAATTGAAAGTTGGGTAATTGATGGAGATCGAAGTTCATTTTGTAATCTTGATTCAGCATAAAACTGTGCCTGAACTGTTTTGCCTGTTCTTAGAAAAGTACCTATATATAGGCCTAGCCTTAGCAGCTAAACCGGTTTCTTAGGCCTAGTTAAGTATAAATTGCAGGCAAGGACCCTAAAATATGACATATTTGACGCAACCAAAACCTCATATTGCAAACCCCCCCATTAATCATTTAGTGATGAAATTCAAATTATTTTCTATTACTATGAGAGTCAAATGTAATTGATAATGTTTTGAGGAAATTATATAATCCATATGTGTACATAGTTGAGTCACATATATAACACAAAGTTTGCTGTTTAGTTTTTTACAGAATGATAAACCTTCCTCACTCAAATGCAATATTGACTGAAATTTTTCCTCACACCGAAGTTTATATAAAATTAGTAAACCTTCCTCAAAAATTACTATAAAAAGCAAAACCTTCCTCCGGCTCAGAGCCGTGGAGGCGTGACTTTTTCTGGACTCGTGCAAAGATGGGTTCTCACCAGTCATTGCGCTGCTAAGGCTTTGGGCAAGCTAGAAAGCATGGTATATATTAACGATTCTCCTTCAACAACAAAAGATCTTGGTGCGTCAAGGGTGGCATTTGATGAAGCCGCAGTCTGCCGAGTGTATGATATATTTTCAACATGGGGAAACCCATTTGAATTCAATGAAAGTTTGTTCAATATCGCCTCTGGCTTGGTGGCATCTCCAGATGTAAGTAGAGATTTGCTAAATGCAGGTAGCTGTGGTGAAGCAGCACTACAGAGTTTTTTTAAGGAGAGAGTCAACTCAGGTGAAAAGCCCTTTTATGATGCCATCCCAAGATGCAATTTGAAATCATTTGCTGCACTCAAAGTCAAGAAATTGTGTAAGTTAAAAGAAAAGTCGATCACCATAAACGCAGAAAGAGGAATCTTTGCAAATTTATTGGTTATATGTGAAAAATGGGAAACAACCAGCATGAGAGATCTTCTTTTATTTTCATTGGGACCCATTCCTTGGTCTCTTGCTTTACCAGATGGAGGTCTTGCAAAGACAGTGAAGTCAAAGCTTTTGAGTGCTCTCGAATCAGATGTGCCAAGTCTCGAAATGTTACCGGATGATACTGTCTATGTCTACGATGGAATGGTTCTTCTCCAACAACTCGATGCCATTCATCTAGATACGTTTGGGGATATTTCAGACTTTTTATTCAACAGGGTAAGCAAAGGTCAATCAAAAAGCATTTTCTTGGTTACAGATCAGTACCTGCCAAACTCCGTCAAAGAAAGGGAGCGAAATCGGCGGACAGCGGGCGGTGCCATTAAATTTACGCTCAACAGGAGAGAACAGAAGCGGCCGAAGCAATTTAAGAAATATTTGAGCGATCCATGCAACAAAATACAGCTAGTAAAATTCTTGATAGATGATTGGAGCAATTCCGATAGGTTTAAATCCAAGATCGGAAAACGCTGTATTTATGTCACCGTCGAAGATAAATGTTATGCAATATACGTCGAAGAAGAAGAAGTCCGCTGTACTGAAGCTGAGGAACTATTTTCCAATCAGGAAGAAGCCGACACGAAGACCTTTCTTTGCTGCAAACACGCTGAATTATTGGGACATGGAAACATATGCATTGTAACGGTGGATAGTGACATAGCAATTTACGCAATTTATTTTGCCGACCAATTCAAAAGTAATCTTTATATCAGGATTGGCTCAAAAAATTCGACACGCGTCCTTGATATCAAGGCGATCTATGACAACATTGGACCATCTGTTGCATCTTCTCTTCCAGCGTTACATGCTTTTACTGGGTGTGACTACACGAGTGCGTTTCATGGAATCGGGAAAGTTAAAGCCTTGAAAGTCCTTAAGAAAGATGAACGCTTCCAATATGTCTTTGGGGTTATTGCATGGCCTGAAGTCACTTTCTGACGTGAATGAAGAGAGGTACAAAAAGTTTTGCTCCAGTAAGCGGAAAATCCCGGAACCGCAACAACTTCCACCTACCAGTGACGAGCTTTTACAGCATTGTAAACGAGTTTCGTACGTTGCGGGTATCGTTAAACGGGTTTTCGAGCCGAATCCAGAAGTTCCATCTCCGCATGGTTTTGGATGGAAAATAAACAGCGATGCCTTGGAAATCGAGTGGATGACCAAAAGCCCAGCACCAGATTCAATACTTGAGTTAGTTTCATGTAACTGTAAAAAAGCTAAATGTGCTACGCAAAACTGTGTTTGCGTCAGCCACGGCCTTAAGTGCACAGACATGTGTGGGTGCACAAATTGCAACAACGACCTTGAGGAAGAAGATGATGATGTATCTGATAGCGAGGACGATGCAGCCGAAGAGCATAATGATGAGGACTGTGAAAGCTCTGAAGGACCTGAAGATTAAGATATATCAAATCAACAATCTTTGTACTCTTGGTTAGAATCGGACTCTCTTATTTTTGCCTAAAATCATGTGGAAGTCTTTGTTTTGTTCCAATAAAAACTCATTTTGCCAAAACGTTTTGATCAATCGTGTCACGTATTTTTCATAAGAAACTTGACTTGGCTCAAGCCCCAGTACTAAAAGTTTCTTAAATTTTCTATTGTTTTCTATTGTTAAAAAACAATAGAAAAAAAGAGTCTATTGTCCTTTATGAGAAATCCCACTACTGAGTTTCTTGCAAACGAGTTTCTTATAAAAAATACGTGTATTTTTCACTTCTCGGATTTTCGGTCTGCCTGACAGTTAAAATGTGCTATAAAAAAAATGCGAAAGAAATAAAAATATAAAAATGCGGGATTCCTATTGTTCTTACTAATCCCTTCCATTGTTAATGCGTGAAATTCCCGCGAGATGCGGGACAGTTGACAGCGCTCCTCACTTTCTAAAATGGCGCTGCATGGAAATAGACGGCCTAAATCAGATGAAAACAAAATGAGTTGGACATGTATTTTAAGAAACTTGGAGCAATCCAACCTCTTGAATTATTAAGAATAACACACAAGGTATCTTTTAAAATTGAAAATAAAATGCCCGCAATTTTTTCCAGTGTGCATCACCATAGCGCCCTGACTATTGTTCAATTGATAACTTCATGCTAGAAGGTCTTTTTCTTTTAGATGATTTCACTACTGTTTCATCATCACCCTTCCTTTTGGCTGATTTAACTGCTAACTCGTCACTGGGTAGATCATCATAATCATCCCTCCTTTTAGGTGTGTCTTCAACATCATAAAGTAGCAAATTGAGCAGTGCCTTTATCATTTCTTCATTGAGATTAACTCCAATCTTAGTTGGTTTCTAACCTTTCCACCTTCTCACACTCAGACAAAATTGTTGTGGTTTATCTCCGTTTTGTTGAATGTAAATTTCCATCTTAACCATACCATCACCAACAACATCTGGACGACCTTCTAACACTTCTGTGTATAGTGATAGAAACTTTGTTGTTACTCTAGCATATTGCTTAGATATAACATTCACCTTCATTGATTCTAGTAAACTCTTTGAATCCTTTCCTTCAAATTCAACCTGTCCATCTCCACTCACAGCAAGATGATTATGGATAACAAACGCTTCAGCGTAATTTCTAAAAATCGTATGCTGTTTGTGAAAATCTTTTCTTTATTATTCACCTCCAGAGTTAGAGCATATTTATCATCAATGAGTTTCTTTATGTAAAGGGAGGTTGTGACTAGGCCATCTCCATCAGTTCTGTATATTAGTTCCATTGTGAATTATTCTTGAGCTCTTATTTCCGCGAACTTTTTGTTTTGAATGAACTTTCGTTTGAGATTCCTCTCCTTTTATTCTTTACCACCACTTTCATTAACCAATCAACAATCGATTACATCATGGCTCGAATGTTCTGGAACCTTCTTTCGAAGTTTCCAGTTATTATTGAAAGGTGGTGTTAGCATTCGAAGTTTGAATGTTCTAGAACTTTCTTTCGAAGTTTCTAACCATTACTGAAAGGTGGTGTTAGCATTCGAAGTTCAAGTGTTCTAGAACTTTCTTTCGAAAGTGCTTGAGGTAAATTCTTCTACAATTTCTGTTTGAACTTTAATCATATCACTTAAAAATTTATCCTGATTCCACTCTATTAAATCTCCAGTTAAATAATAATATAGCAACTTCGCCAACCTTCCATTTCCATCAGGAAAAGGATGAATCCATAATAACAATGCTGTATATTCTATTGGATTATAGTAATGCTGCCTCTTTATTAATTGGTTTAATAAAATTTCCATCTGATCAGGTTTACAATATTCTATTATCTCTGTTTCACTCATGCGTGCACATCTTACACTATTTGCAAATTTACCATGATATTCAGGTAAAATAAATTCATGTGTTTCTTTTACCATGTCAGTGTCGATTGTAAATCGAGTAATGTTATTTCTATCAAGCACAACCTCTCTTATCGTTCTTAGATATACATAAGCATCCTCTAAATTTGTCATGTTTATACATTCAACTTCACCTTCTGACTTTAAAATAGAATGTAACATCTTTCTTTCTACTTCATCAACATTAATTCTATATACTCAATTCATTATGCATTATTCTCGAGCTCCTATCTCCACGAGCTTCTTATTGGAAATGAGCTTTTTGTCTGAGATTTTTTCATCTATTTCTTTCAATTTTGTTCATTTAAAAATGTTAGGTTCTTACTCTTGCTATTTTTATAGATCTAATCCCACTTCGTCTACATTTCATATGCTTCTTTCGAACCAGCTTCCTTCGCATCCTCTGCTTTCGACCCCCTTGCATTTTCCTCATATCCAGCTGCAGCGATTGCTCCACCTTTTGCAGCTTTCTTAGCACCTCTCAATGCTATCTTCTTAACAGCTTGTTTACTAACTCGTTTTGCTATCGCTCTTCCACCCTGTCTTACAGCTTGTTCAATAGCTTGTCTAGCTGCTACACGTGATATCGCGGAACCCATGTTTGTTGATTTCCTCTCTCCTTTCACGTTTTCGTATTCTGTCCCTTTTATACTTTCCTTCACCCGTCATTAGTCTAGTCACTTCAACTCCACCATCATCCTTCAACATATCGTCTATCAGCTTTGATGCTACAACACTTGCTGCTATACTAACCATGATTATATTATAGCTATTAAATTGTAGTGTTCCTCCTTCTTTTATAATCTATTTCTTAAATTCTTCATCTGCATATACCCTCTTATCGCGTTGTTTTTTCGATACTCCGGCAGCTCTCCAAAATTCTCTAGGGATGAACTGTAGGGGTTTTGGTTTTTTCCAACCCTTTTTCCACATTGTTGGTTTCAAATCTCGCTGTAATCCTGGTAGTGGTGTTGCTGCAATAGCTGTTTTCACAATCCAATTTTGTATATTCTTAAAGAGCCCCTTACCTACAAGCGTCCTAGATCGCTTTCTGTTAGATTTCCTAGCATATTGCTTAGATATAACATTCACCTTCATTGATTCTAGTAAACTCTTTGAATCCTTTCCTTCAAATTCAACGTGTCCATCTCCACTCACAGCAAGATGATTATGGATAACAAACGCTTCAGCGTAATTTCTAAAAATCGTATGCTCTTTGTGAAAACCTTTTCTTTATTATTCACCTCCAGAGTGCATGTATTCGCTTCCTTCCCCTCCGACATTGTGCCATTTTCATTATTGTAATGATGCAGATTCCTTATTTAGACCCATGCATGCAAATAAAAACACCCATTTACATGAGGATATCATTTTGTGTAATTTCAACATCTCCCCATTCTCTAAGAACACAATCATATTTAATGTTATAAAGTAAACAATCTACCCATAAACTACTAATGTATTGTTTCTTTGTGTGATGATAGATAATTTGCTTCTCTATCCAAAGGAGTATCACAGCAAACCTTCCCAAGTTTCCATTTGTATTAGAAAAACTTTCATTGAATAGTGTTTTCAAGGTATCATTGATCCTGTCTTTCCATTCATCTTCATTCACCGGAGATTCTTCAATCAGCAACCCATCTTCAGCATCCTTTGCTTGTGGTAGATTTCCCAAATTAACGCTTATTCGAGCAAATCCCATAAACTTGTGTAAATTCTTGTATACTTTCCCAAGATATATGCGTCGAACTTGAACCTTTGTATTAATGCCCATTACATCTCTAAAATGTTCCTTCAAATAGACTAAGAGCAAATCTTTTTTTGTTCTTTGTAGAAATGGTCTAAAGTCGTTAATGATAATGTGTGCTAATGTTAACAACATCTTTGCTACTGAGATAATAAGTGAAATCCATTGTTTTTATAGATTACTCGAAATCCCTTCGAACGTCGATGAAGACGCGATTTGATTGATCAATAATTACATCATCATTTAAATGTTCTCGACTGTTCTTTCGAATGCTCTAGTCATTATTGAAAGGTGATGTTAGCGCTCTAAATTCGAGCTTTGACGAAGATGTGATTTGATTCGTTAATGGTTACATCATCATTCGAATGTTCTAGAACATTCGAATGGTGTAATATATATAGAAGTGACTTTAGTTATTTTATCCTTTAGGTGGACTTTATAAGGCCGCGTTTAGGTCGCATTTAATTCAAATTCTCCTTGAATTAAATCACTTCATGTGATATAATGATGAAATATGTCAAATTTGCCCAGTCAAGCACTCTGCGTATGCGCAATCATTTCTCGTAACGTCACGATGATATGAGGAGTTGAATTAGATGCGGCAAACAAAACACGTATAAAGTGAATGTCGCACTTATGTCGCATTTAGGTCGAATCTAATGAATTAAATTCGACACGACCTAAACGCGGCCTTATAAAGTCCACCTTAAAAGATGACTAGCAACACGTATCGCTTCAGCAAAACAACACCATTCACCAATGAAGTAATAGACTTTGAAAATGAACCTTCAATTAATAGCGATTACCTGGAAATCATTGAATCATTCAATGTAGGTGAAGAAGATTATTCACCATTAATTCATTTGAATACATACTATGAAGCTTTCACAGAGTACGTAATTGGAAGAAATGGTTATGTATCAAAACCATTACCTTACTCAGAGCGAGTATATGAAAAAGAAGAAATAGAAAAGAATGAGTTGGAGGAAATGTTAAGCCATTGGCATGAAGCAAATGATGATGATGATGTGAGCATTGATAGTGGTATTGATGCTGGTTTTGATGTTGGATTAGAGAGTGAAATTAACTTGGTGTTGATATTCAGAATTCTGCTAAATGGATTACGAAAGAACTATCCACAATTCCTAATGAGTGAAAAGAGCTCCACAATAATTCTCTTAGTGCCCCTACGGCTTTTTTATTTATTAGCTAAAAGTATAGAATCGAATGCGCTGATTCTGATACCGTTTATATTTTTTTGATCCGATGAGTAGTTGTTGAGTTACGAGAGATTGCGTTCACACTTTCGTGTCTCACTTTTAGGACTGGGTCGAGTCCGACTATGACATCATAGTCGGACCCCGTTATTTTCCCGTACTGAAGCAACAAATTTGACATGAGCTTTTCTCGCACACGATGAGCTTGGTATTTGATTTTTTAACTTTGATGATGAGAAACAGGTCGCCGCATAATGGGATTGGAATTTGAAAAGCTTTTGACGAGTTTGCAGCTGTGGGGAGGAAATACAAAATTCCCATGTAGTGGCTGCTCAGTGTGCTCAGTGGCGGCGGGCGTAGGCCTACATTCAGTATAATAGATAGTGTTTGCGCTTTGTCTTGTCTCGTTATGTGTATTCGTGGGTATTTGTGCAATTTTGGTGATCAGAATTGAATAGAAAGTTTCCATAAATTGAACATTCTTAGTCGGATAGTAGTTCATGACAGTAGGGATTGCAGTGCCGAGGGATGCGAAGATGGCGAGGGGATAGGATTGATCGTATCGTAGAGTAAAGCAGACCGATGAAGGAGAACCTGATGCATTTGATCCTATTTGGCTGAGAACTCTTTCACTGAAAGCTATGAAAGAGATGTAAGCGAGAAAAGAAATGTCGAAAGAGAACTTTCTGGGCAATTAACTGGATCTGAACTATTATCTTTCTGTTGAAGTATCTGATGAAGTAAAAGTGTATCAAAATTTTATACGTAATATGATTTAGGCCATATGCATCCGTCGTGTAGGTCAACCTTCGTGGTTGAAGAAACTTGAAACAATTCGATTTTCATTAGATACCGCAAGTGTAGAAAATGTGCAACACAATTCTTTATTACTACACATGAATTTCGTTATTGCACCGAAATTGATGGTTGCATGCTGGCATTTCTAACTCCGCAGTTTAGAATTTCGTCCGTCGTTGCGAATTGATGAAATCTCCATTTCCTTCTCGTTACAGCTTCAGGGCGAGCTTAAAGCTGAATCCTGTGAAGCTCTACAAATCTTGATTTATCGGGTGCATTTGCACGGGCTACCAAAACACATCGATATGGCATATTTTCCCAGTTTCACATATAAATCTAACAATTTCCAGGTCTTGTCAAATATCTGTGATCATGTTTTCGATCCTATTGAAATCCCGTACTTTTTTAACATTGCACGGCCTACGCCCGCCGCCACTGAGCACAATAAGCAGCCACTGTCTGACTATGATGTCATAGTCGGACTTGACCCAGTCCTAAAAGTGAGACAAGGAAAATGGCGAAAATGACGAAACATCGACACTTCCACGCGTTATAACTCGTGAACTACGCGTCTGATTTAAAAATAATTTTCAGATATGAAGTCAGCGTACCGAGTTTTATTGAATTCACAAATAAAAAAAAGCCGTAGGGGCACTTTAAAGGGGAGGAACGGTGAAAAAAACCTCAGTTTCAATCTTCATGGTTTAATTGATGATGCTATTGATAGACAAGAGCTGTGCCAATTCACACCACACCTATATACAGATGGCATACCAATGCTAGCAATATGCGAGAGGTGTGGTAAGGAATGGGATGGATTCGCACAATGTGATTGTTATATAAGCCAATATATCGATGAAGAAGAACTTACATATAGTAATGAAATTAGTGAAGACCTCAATTCACTAATAGAACAATTTAGTAGACTGGCTCTAGATTAGTTAATTAACTTCAATAGCGCAATTATTTAACTTACACATTTATTCTGATTGGCTAATGATTACATCATCGTTTGAATTTTTAAGTAGTTTATTGTTGTATATATTTTAATTGTTGGAAGTTGAATGATAGGTTGATCACATGATGCTACAAGATCTATAAAGACGTCATCTGATGTTAGAGTAGTTAATTACAATGACGACATACGTCACATGATATTGCTCCAGAACCCAGGTTGATCACATGATGTTAGAAGATCTATTATGACGTCACAGCATGTTAAAGTATTTAATTATAATGACGTCATACATCACGTGATAGTGGGCCAGAACCCCCCATTCACTCCTCAACCTATGGCCATGCATTAAGAACCTCTGAGCGGCTATTGAACTGCGCATGCGCCACTATTGTATACCTTTGTCAAGTGGGGAAGATCTATTATGAACTGGCCTCTTAACTGCGCATGCGCCACTATTGCATACATTTATCAGGTGAGCTAGAACCCGCCCCTATCAATCTACTCATTACCACAATTGACACATGAATGCACGCAAAAACAACTAAACAAAATAAAAAATATAACACTCTTTCCAACAACTTACCCTAATGAAAAGTAACATTCATTCCCACAATTTAGTCAGATCAAGATTTACATCCACTTCCACAATTCACATGTGAATCTACGTTAATCCGTCTGAAACATAGTGAAAACATTTTTAGTTACTTTTTTCAGTCATATTAACATTCATTCCCACAACCGGTGGTGTAGCCTAGTGGTTAAGGCGCTGGATTTCGTATCCTTGTAGGGCAACCTTCATGGGTTCGAATCCACGAACGGTCGGAACCATGAACTACAAGCCGTCAGCCAACTCAGCTGTCCATCCTTCCGAGGTCGGTAAATTTCTACCCAGGTTACTGGGGTAATAAACGACAGTGTCCCCAATTAGCAGAAATGCTAAATACCTTCGACACTTAAATAAAGTCATTATTATTATAATTATTAATTTATAATTATAATAATAATTTATAATTATAATAATAACTATATAATTATTAATTACATTAATGATAATGAAAAGTAACATTGATTCCCACAATTTACACTAATGAAAAGTAACATTCATTCCCACAAATTAGTCAGATCAAGATTTACATCCATTCCCACAATTCACACGTAACTCTATGCTAATCCATCTGAAAAATAGTGAAAACACTTTTAGTTACTTTTTCAGTCATATTAAAATTTATTCCCAAAACTTACACACGAATCAACATAAATACCCCTAAAACTAATAAAAATTTAACGTTCATTCCCACGTTTTGCACTAATGAAAAGAAACATTCATTCCCACATTTTAGATTGTTGAGAATTGACATTGATTCCCACAATTTACACATTATTCCACGTAAAAAGAGCCAAAAAAAATATAGCATTCTTTCCCACAATTTACACTAATGAAAAGTAACCATGATTCACATAAATTACAGTAATGAAAAAACATTCCTCCCCACACTTTACACACGAATCAACGTAAGAACAGCTAAAACTAAACAATAATAAAGCATTCATTCCCACAATTTGCAGTAATGAAAAATAACATTCATCCCTACAATTTACACATGAATCCACGCAAAAACGGTAAATATAGATAAAAAAGATAATATTCATTCCCACATTTTGCACTAATGAAAAGTGACATTCATTCCCACAATTTAGACTGATGAAAGTTGAAATTGATTGCCAACACTTACAATTTATGAGAAACAACATGCATTCCGAGAATTTTCACTAACGAGAATTAAGATTCACTCCCACAATTTACAGTAATGAAAAATAACATTCATTCCCACACTTTCGGCTGATGAAAATTATCATCCATTCCCACAATTGACACATGAATGCACGCAAGAACAGCTAAAAGAAATAAAAAATATAACATTCTTTCCCACAATTTACACTAATGAAAAATAACATTCATTCCCACAATTTAGTCAGATCAAGATTTACACCCATTCCCACATTTCACACGTGAATCTACGTTAATCCATCTGAAAATTAGTGAAAACACTTTTAGTTACTTTTTTCAGTCATATTAACATTCATTCCCACAACGTACACACGAATCAACATAAATAAACCTAAAACTAATAAAAATATGACATTTATTCCCACAATTTGCACTAATGAAAAGAAACATTCATTCCCACAAATTACAGTAATGAAGAAAAATTCATTCCCACAATTTCCACACGGATCAACGTTAAAAACAGCTAAAACTAAACAATAATAGAGCATTCATTCCCACAATTCGCAGTAATGAAAAATAACCTTCATCTCCACAATTTACACATGAATCCACGCAAAAACGGTAAAAAGAGATAAAAAGATAATATTCATTCCCACAATTTACACTAATGAAAAGTGACATTCATTCCCACAATTTAGACTGATGAAAGTTGACATTGATTCCCACAATTTACACATTGTTCCACGTAAAAAGAACTAAAAAAAAAATATAGCATTCTTTCCCACAAATTACACTAATGAACAGTAACATTGACTTCCACACATTAGAGTAATGAAAAAAAAATTCATTCCCACAATTTACAAACGAATCCACGCAAAAACGGCAAAAAAAGATAAAAATATAACATTCATTCCCACAATTTATAGTAATGAAAAATAACGTACAGTCTCACAATTTACACATGAATCCACGCAAAAACAGCGAAAACAAGTAAAAAAAAGCATTCTTTCACACGATTTTTACTAATGAAAAGTAATATTGATTCCCACAAAGTTCAGAAATGAAAAAAAATTCATTCCCACAATTTACACTAATGAAAAGTGACATTCATTCCCACAATTTAGAATGATGAAAGTTGACATTGATTCCCACAATTTACACATTGTTCCACGTAAAAAGAGCTAAAAAAAGTATAGCATTCTTTCCCACAAATTACACTAATGAACAGTAACATTGACTTCCACACATTAGAGTAATGAAAAAAAATTCATTCCCAAAATTTACAAACGAATCCACGCAAATACAGCAAAAACAGAGAAAAATATGACATTCATTCCCACAATTTGCACTAATGAAAAGTGACATTCATTCCCACAATCTACACTGATGAAAGTTAACATTCATTCCCACAACTTACACACGAATCAACATAAATACACCTAAAATTAATAAACATTTAAAGTTCATTCCCACAATTTACACTAATGAAAAGAAACATTCATTCCCACAATTTGCAGAAATGAAAAATAACATTCATCCCTACAATTTACACATGAATCCACGCAAAAACGGTAAATACAGATAAAAAAGATAATATTCATTCCCACATTTTGCACTAATGAAAAGTAACATTCATTCCCACAATTTAGACTGATGAAAGTTGAAATTGATTGCCAACACTTACAATTTATGAGAAACAACATGCATTCCGAGAATTTTCACTAACGAGAATTAAGATTCACTCCCACAATTTACAGTAATGAAAAATAACATTCATTCCCACACTTTCGGCTGATGAAAATTATCATCCATTCCCACTATTGACACATGAATGCACGCAAGAACAGCTAAAAGAAATAAAAAATATAACATTCTTTCCCACAATTTACACTAATGAAAAGTGACATTCATTCCCACAATCTAGGCTAATGAAAGTTGACATTGATTCCCACAATTTACACATTGTTCCACGTAAAAAGAGCTAAAAAAAATAGCATTCTTTCCCACAAATTACACTAATGAAAAATAACATTGATTCCCACGCATTACAGTAATGAAAAAACATTAATTCCAACAATTTACACACGAATTCACGCAAAAACGGCAAAAACATAACAGAGAAAAATATGATCTTCATTCCCACAATTTGCACTAATGAAAAGTGACATTCATTCCCACAATCTAGACTGATGAAAGTTAACATTCATTCCCACAACTTACACACGAATCAACATAAATACACCTAAAACTAATAAACATTTAAAGTTCATTCCCACAATTTACGCTAATGAAAAGTAACCATGATTCACGTAACTTATAGTAATGAAAAAAAGTTCCTTCCCACAATTTACACACGAATCAACGTAAGAACAGCTAAAGCTAAATAATAATAGAGCATTCATTCCCACAATTTGCAGTAATGAAAAATAGCTTTCATCCCCACAATTTACACATGAATCCACGCAAAAACAGTAAAAAGAGATAAAAAGATAATATTCATTCCCACAATTTACACTAATGAAAAATAACGTAGAGTCTCACAATTTACACATGAATCCACGCAAAAACAGCGAAAAAAAGTAAAAAAAAGCATTCTTTCACACAATTTTCACTAATGAAAGTAATATTGATTCCCACAAATTTCAGAAATGAAAAAAAATTCATACCCACAATTTACACACGAATCAAAGTAAGAACAGCCAAAGCTAATCAATAATAGACCATTCATTCCCACAATTTACAGTAATGAAAAATGACAATCATTCCCAAACTTTTGGCTGGTGAAAATTTTCGTCCATTTCCACAATTGACACATGAATGCACGCATAAACAGCTAAAAGAAATAAAAAATATAACATTCTTTCCCACAATTTACACTAATGAAAAGTAACATTCATTCCCACAAATTAGTCAGATCAAGATTTACATCCTTTCCCACAATTCACACGTATCTCTACGCTAATCCATCTGAAAAATAGTGAAAACACTTTTAGTTACTTTTTTCAGTCATATTAAAATTTATTCCCACAACTTACACACGAATCAACATAAATACCCCTAAAACTAATAAAAATTTAACGTTCATTCTCACATTATGCACTAATGAAAAGAAACATTCATTCCCACATTTTAGATTGTTGAGAAATGACATTGATTCCCACAATTTACACATTATTCCACGTAAAAAGAGCTAAAATGCATATAACATTCTTTCCCACAATTTACACTAATGAAAAGTAACCATGATTCACATAAATTGCAGTAATGAAAAAACATTCCTCCCCACACTTTACACACGAATCAACGTAAGAACAGCTAAAACTAAACAATAATAAAGCATTCATTCCCACAATTTGCAGTAATGAAAAATAACATTCATCCCTACAATTTACATATGAATCCACGCAAAAACGGTAAATACAGATAAAAAAGATAATATTCATTCCCACATTTTGCACTAATGAAAAGTGACATTCATTCACACAATTTAGACTGATGAAAGTTGAAATTGATTGCCAACACTTACAATTTATGAGAAACAACATGCATTCCGAGAATTTTCACTAACGAGAATTAAGATTCACTCCCACAATTTACAGTAATGAAAAATAACATTCCTCCCCACACTTTACACACGAATCAACGTAAGAACAGCTAAAACTAAACAATAATAAAGCATTCATTCCCACAATTTGCAGTAATGAAAAATAACATTCATCTCCACAATTTACACATGAATCCACGCAAAAACGGTAAAAAGAGATAAAAAGATAATATTCATTCCCACAATTTACACTAATGAAAAGTGACATTCATTCCCACAATTTAGACTGATGAAAGTTGACATTGATTCCCACAATTTACACATTGTTCCACGTAAAAAGAATTAAAAAAAAATATAGCATTCTTTCCCACAAATTACACTAATGAACAGTAACATTGACTTCCACACATTAGAGTAATGAAAAAAAAATTCATTCCCACCTTTTACAAACGAATCCACGCAAAAACGGCAAAAACATATAAAAATATAACATTCATTCCCACAATTTATAGTAATGAAAAATAACGTACAGTCTCACAATTTACACATGAATCCACGCAAAAACAGCGAAAACAAGTAAAAAAAAGCATTCTTTCACACGATTTTTACTAATGAAAAGTAATATTGATTCCCACAAAGTTCAGAAATGAAAAAAAATTCATTCCCACAATTTACACTAATGAAAAGTGACATTCATTCCCACAATTTACACTAATGAAAGGTGACAGTCATTCCCACAATTTGCACTAATGAAAAGTGACATTCATTTCCACAATCTACACTGATGAAAGTTAACATTCATTCCCACAACTTACACACGAATCAACATAAATACACCTAAAACTAATAAACATTTAAAGTTCATTCCCACAATTTACACTAATGAAAAGTAACCATGATTCACATAAATTACAGTAATGAAAAAAATTCCTTCCCGCAATTTACACACGAATCAACGTAAGAACAGCTAAAACTAAACAATATTAGAAGATTCATTCCCACAATTTGCAGAAATGAAAAATAACATTCATCCCTACAATTTACACATGAATCCACGCAAAAACGGTAAATACAGATAAAAAAGATAACATTCATTCCCACATTTTGCACTAATGAAAAGTAACATTCATTCCCAAAATTTAGACCGATGAAAGTTGAAATTGATTGCCAACACTTACAATTTATGAGAAACAACATGCATTCCGAGAATTTTCACTAACGAGAATTAAGATTCACTCCCACAATTTACAGTAATGAAAAATAACATTCATTCCCACACTTTCGGCTGATGAAAATTATCATCCATTCCCACTATTGACACATGAATGCACGCAAGAACAGCTAAAAGAAATAAAAAATATAACATTCTTTCCCACAATTTACACTAATGAAAAGTGACATTCATTCCCACAATCTAGGCTAATGAAAGTTGACATTGATTCCCACAATTTACACATTGTTCCACGTAAAAAGAGCTAAAAAAATAGCATTCTTTCCCACAAATTACACTAATGAAAAATAACATTGATTCCCACGCATTACAGTAATGAAAAACATTAATTCCAACAATTTACACACGAATTCACGCAAAAACGGCAAAACCATAACAGAGAAAAATATGATATTCATTCCCACAATTTGCACTAATGAAAAGTGACATTCATTCCCACAATCTAGACTGATGAAAGTTAACATTCATTCCCACAACTTACACACGAATCAACGTAAGAACAGCTAAAGCTAAATAATAATAGAGCATTCATTCCCACAATTTGCAGTAATGAAAAATAACTTCCATCCCCACAATTTACACATGAATCCACGCAAAAACGGTAAAAAGAGATAAAAAGATAATATTCATTCCCACAACTTACACTAATGAAAAATAACGTACAGTCTCACAATTTACACATGAATCCACGCAAAAACAGCGAAAAAAAGTAAAAAAAAGCATTCTTTCACACAATTTTCACTAATGAAAGTAATATTGATTCCCACAAATTTCAGAAATGAAAAAAAATTCATACCCACAATTTACACACGAATCAAAGTAAGAACAGCCAAAGCTAATCAATAATAGACCATTCATTCCCACAATTTACAGTAATGAAAAATGACAATCATTCCCAAACTTTTGGCTGGTGAAAATTTTCGTCCATTTCCACAATTGACACATGAATGCACGCAAAAACAGCTAAAAGAAATAAAAAATATAACATTCTTTCCCACAATTTACACTAATGAAAAGTAACATTCATTCCCACAAATTAGTCAGATCAAGATTTACATCCTTTCCCACAATTCACACGTAACTTTACGCTAATCCATCTGAAAAATAGTGAAAACACTTTTAGTTACTTTTTTCAGTCATATTAAAATTTATTCCCACAACTTACACACGAATCAACATAAATACCCCTAAAACTAATAAAAATTTAACGTTCATTCTCACATTTTGCACTAATGAAAAGAAACATTCATTCCCACATTTTCGATTGTTGAGAAATGACATTGATTCCCACAATTTACACATTATTCCACGTAAAAAGAGCTAAAATGCATATAACATTCTTTCCCACAATTTACACTAATGAAAAGTAACCATGATTCACATAAATTACAGTAATGAAAAAACATTCCTCCCCACACTTTACACACGAATCAACGTAAGAACAGCTAAAACTAAACAATAATAAAGCATTCATTCCCACAATTTGCAGTAATGAAAAATAACATTCATCCCTACAATTTACATATGAATCCACGCAAAAACGGTAAATACAGATAAAAAAGATAATATTCATTCCCACATTTTGCACTAGAGAAAAGTGACATTCATTCCCACAATTTAGACTGATGAAAGTTGAAATTGATTGCCAACACTTACAATTTATGAGAAACAACATGCATTCCGAGAATTTTCACTAACGAGAATTAAGATTCACTCCCACAATTTACAGTAATGAAAAATAACATTCATTGCCACACTTTCGGCTGATGAAATTTATCATCCATTCCCCAATTGACACAGGAATGCACGCAAGAACAGCTAAAAGAAATAAAAAATATAACATTCTTTCACACTATTTACACTAATGAAAAGTAACATTCATTCCCACAATTTAGTCAGATCAAGATTTACATCCATCCTCACAATTTACACATTGTTCCACGTAAAAAGAACTAAAAAAAATATAGCATTCTTTCCCACAAATTACACTAATGAACAGTAACATTGACTTCCACACATTAGAGTAATGAAAAAAAATTCATTCCCACAATTTAGAAACGAATCCACGCAAAAACGGCAAAAACAGATAAAAATATAACATTCATTCCCACAATTTACAGTAATGAAAAATAACGTACAGTCTCACAATTTACACATGAATCCACGCAAAAACAGCGAAAACAAGTAAAATAAAGCATTCTTTCACACGATTTTTACTAATGAAAAGTAATATTGATTCCCACAAAGTTCAGAAATGAAAAAAATTCATTCCCACAATTTACACACGACTCAAAGTAAGAACAGCTAAAGCTAATCAATAATAGAGCATCCAATCCCACAATTTGCAGTAATGAAAAATAACCTTCATCCCCACAATTTACACATAAATCCACGCAAAAATGGTAAAATCAGATAAAAAAGATAATTTTCATTCCCACCATTTACACTAATGAAAAGTGACATTCATTCCCACAACTTAGACTGATTAAAGTTGACATTGATTCCCACAATTTGTACATTATTCCACGTAAAAAGAGCTAAAAAAATATAGCATTCTTTGCCACAATTTACACTAATGAAAAGTAACATTAATTCCAACACATTACAGTAATGAAAGAACATTAATTCCAACAATTTACACACGAATCCACGCAAAAACGGCAAAAACAGAGAAAAATATGACATTGAATCCCAGAATTTGCACTAATGAAAAGTGACATACATTCCCACAATCTAGACTGATGAAAGTTAACATTCATTCCCACACCTTACACATGAATCAACATAAACACCCCTAAAACTAATAAACATTTAAAGTTCATTCCCACAATTTACACTAATGAAAAGTAACCATGATTCACATAAATTACAGTAATGAAAAAAAATTCCTTCCATAATTCACACACGAATCAACGTAAGAACAGCTAAAACTAAACAATAATAGAGCATTCATTCCCACAATTTGCAGTAATGAAAAATAACCTTCATCCCCAAATTTACCCATGAATCCACGCAAAAACGGTAAAAACAGATAAAAAAGATAATATTCATTCCCACCATTTACACTAATGACAAGTGACATTCATTCCCACAATTTAGACTGATGAAAGTTGACATTGATTCCCACAATTTGCACATTATTCCACGTAAAAAGAGCTAAAAAAATATAGCATTCTTTCCCACAAGTTACACTAATGAAAAGTAACATTGATTCACGTAAATTATAGTAATGAAAAAAAATTCCTTCCCACAATTTACACACGAATCAACGTAAGAACAGCTAAAACTAAACAATAATAGAGCATTCATTCCCACAATTTGCAGTAATGAAAAATAACCTTCATCCCCACAATTTACACATGAATCCACGCAAAGACGGTAAAAAGAGATAAAAAAATAATATTCATTCCCACAAATTACACTAATGAAAAGTAACATTGATTCCCACACATTAGAGTTATGAAAAAAATTCATTTTCACAATTTACAAACGAATCCACGCAAAAACGGCAAAAACAGATAAAAATAGAACATTCATTCCCACAATTTACAGTAATGAAAAATAACGTACAGTCTCCCAATTTACACATGAATCCACGCAAAAACAGCAAAAGCAAGTAAAAAAAAGCATTCTTTCACACGATTTTTACTAATGAAAAGTAATATTGATTCCCACAAAGTTCAGAAATGAAAAAAAATTCATTCCCACAATTTACACACGAATCAAAGTAAGAACAGCTAAAACTAATCAATAATAGAGCATCCAATCCCACAATTTGCAGTAATGAAAAATAACCTTCATCCCCACAATTTACACATAAATCCTCGCAAAAATGGTAAAAACAGATAAAAAAGATTTTTTTCATTCCCACCTTTTACACTAATGAAAAGTGACATTGATTCCCACAACTTAGACTGATGAAAGTTGACATTGATTCCCACAATTTGCACATTATTCCACGTAAAAAGAGCTAAAAAAATATAGCATTCTTTCCCACAAGTTACATTAATGAAAAGTAACATTGATTCACGTAAATTATAGTAATGAAAAAAAATTCCTTCCCACAATTTACACACGAATCAACGTAAGAACAGCTAAAACTAAACAATAATAGAGCATTCATTCCCACAATTTGCAGTAATGAAAAATAACCTTCATCCCCACAATTTACACATGAATCCACGCAAAAACGGTAAAAAGAGATAACAAAATAATATTCATTCCCACAATTTACACTAATGAAAAGTGACATTCATTCCCACAATTTAGACTGATGAAAATTATCATCCATTCCCACAATTGACACAGGAATGCACGCCAGAACAGCTAAAAGAAATAAAAAATATAACATTCTTTCACACTATTTACACTAATGAAAAGTAACATTCATTCCCACAATTTAGTCAGATCAAGATTTACATCCATTCTCACAATTTACATATTGTTCCACGTAAAAAGAACTAAAAAAAATATAGCATTCTTTCCCACAAATTACACTAATGAACAGTAACATTGACTTCCACACATTAGAGTAATGAAAAAAAATTCATTCCCACAATTTACAAACGAATCCACGCAAAAGCGGCAAAAACAGATAAAAATATAACATTCATTCCCACAATTTACAGTAATGAAAAATAACGTACAGTCTCACAATTTACACATGAATCCACGCAAAAACAGCGAAAAAAAGTAAAAAAAAGCATTCTTTCACACGACTTTTACTAATGAAAAGTAATATTGATTCCCACAAAGTTCAGAAATGAAAAAAAATTCATTCCCACAATTTACACACGAATCAAAGTAAGAACAGCTAAAGCTAATCAATAATAGAGCATCCAATCCCACAATTTGCAGTAATGAAAAATAACCTTCATCCCCACAATTTACACATAAATTTACGCAAAAATGGTAAAAACAGATAAAAAAGATAATTTTCATTCCCACCATTTACACTAATGAAAAGTGACATTCATTCCCACAACTTAGACTGATGAAAGTTGACATTGATTCCCACAATTTGCACATTATTCCACGTAAAAAGAGCTAAAAAAATATAGCATTCTTTCCCACAATTTACACTAATGAAAAGTAACATTGATTCCCACACATTACAGTAATGAAAGAACATTAATTCCAACAATTTACACACGACTCCACGCAAAAACGGCAAAAACAGAGAAAAATATGACATTGAATCCCAGAATTTGCACTAATGAAAAGTGACATACATTCCCACAATCTAGACTGATGAAAGTTAACATTCATTCCCACAACTTACACACGATTCAACATAAACACCCCTAAAACTAATAAACATTTAAAGTTCATTCCCACAATTTACACTAATGAAAAGTAACCAAGATTCACATAAATTACAGTAATGAAAAAAAATTCCTTCATGCAATTTACACACGAATCAACGTAAGAACAGCTAAAACTAAACAATAATAGAGGATTCATTCCCGCAATTTGCAGTAATGAAAAATAACCTTCATCCCCACAATTTACACATGAATCCACGCAAAAACGGTAAAAACAGACAAAGAAGATAATATTCATTCCCACAATTTACACTAACGAAAGGTGACATTCATTCCAACAATGTAGACTGTTGAGAAATGACATTCATTTCTACAATTTACACATTATTCCACGTAAAAAGAGCTAAAAAGTGTATAGCATTCTTTCGCACAATTTATACTAATGAAAAGTAACCATGATTCCCATAAATTACAGTAATGAAAAAAAATTCCTTCCCACAATTTACACACGAATCAACGTAAGAACAGCTAAAGCTAAACAATAATAGAGGATTCATTCCCGCAATTTGCTGTAATGAAAAATAACCTTCATCAACACAATTTACACATGAATCCACGCAAAAACGGTAAAAACAGACAAAGAAGATAATATTCATTCCCACAATTTACACTAATGAAAAGTGACATTCATTCCCACAATTTACACTAATGAAAGGTGACA
>RQOL01000959.1:0-68396 GCA_013076295.1 Sanderia malayensis
GATCCCCGACCGCCCCTGCTTAAAGTACATAAAAAACGATCTACTACGTTTTCTCTATTTAAAATTGCCTCGCTGTCATGCCAGGATGCTCAGGTGGATATGCATGAAGCATACTTACCTAATCCTCCATATAATAACTTATGCCATTATTTGTGACCTTATTTGTTGTTTTTAATGACCATAACGTCTTTTCTTGTCAAGACAAAAGAAACAATTCTTTTCCGGGGCGAAGTGACAAAAGAAAAGATTATTTGGAGGACACCAGAAATCGTAGAGACAACAATGCAGCAAGTGGCTAGCATGGCTTTCCCTGATATATCTACCAGCAACCTGGCTATCAAAGGTGATACCAAAGTGCGCTTCGTATCCATTGATATCTCGAAGCAATGGAAGCGTCTTGAAGTGAATTTCAACTTGACTGAAATGGTTCCAGTCCTGACCAATGGTCTTGTCTTTCTCTTGAATGCAACTATTACTCTTAGTTCAACACCAGGCCTCACCGGTGATTATTACAATTGGGAATTGAGTGGACAAGGACGTGAAGTTATCTTAGGTATGAGCTCGAGTAGATATTGCAAAATTGGATTATCTTTCATTTATTTAACTTGTTTAACTCCGTGTATATATATAGCAGAATTGACAAGTGCTTTCGCACGAAACTCAGGGTAACAGAGGATTGGTCTTTTCCTTTTCTGTGATTCTGCTATGGAGGCTCTGTACTTCGTACATAGAGCACTGTATGCTGGTGAAGACAGCACTCTCCATGTGATACATATATATATATATCTTCTTCTTCAGATGAGCTCGTTGACATTACGGTTGAAGAAAAAACTGCCAGGACGTACGTAACAGCCGATGCAAGTATATACGACATGAAAACACTGAGAAACAGAACAAGAGCGACTTACTTTCCAGAGGAGTACGCAGAGAGATTTCCATACGCACTGGACTTTGCACTTGACAACATGCGATACGAAGCAGCGTTTGAAAGACCCGAGGTTTTGAAGTGAGTTGAGCTCAACTAAAATCTTCTCAATCTAACTTCATTGTAGTATAATGAATCCAAGTAAACAAATGATTAAATGGAAATGGTTTGATTCCTTTGGCACAGTAGTGCAACACATATTCGGCCTCACCAACGCAAATCGAAATCGCTTGATCAGAATGGAATAGGATTGTTTTGGGGCTAAGAAGCATGCTGTTATTCACGGGACCCAATCAATATGGCATGATAGGCTGTTCACCAATTGCTTGCGAGTTTAACACTGCATTGACTTCGTTCTAGAATGAAAGGAAACGTGGCTGGTGAAAAAAATGTCGCCATAGAAGTGATCTATTATCTTGACCCAAATGGCCCTCAGTTGAAGGTAGCTATGCTGTATACGAATGAATATCTTCATAAGGTCGTCAACCAGTTTTATGAAGAGGACATGATGAGCACCACTTGGATGAAATTTGAACGAATAGGTATGTTAAATCCTTAAGTATGAAATAGGAAAGATAATGGAGTTGGTATGCTTTGATCCCTTTACAACTTCTGGCTACGCCCCTTGTCCTGCTAACGTGAACTTATCTTCTTTTCTGCTCGAATTTCTAAATTTGCTTGTTTCTGGCCTCAAATGAATTCCTTTTTCCGCGTACTTGCTTTAGTTCTCTCTTGTGGCACATATTGCTTGCTTCAAAGAATTAGTAATCGCAAGTACACTCCATACGTATATAATTTATTATTAACTCTCTGCTTTGATTTTTCTCCTCCCAGTTATCATCATGAGACATAAGAGGGGCAAGCACGAATTTGATAGACCAGTCTTTCAAAATGCTGAAAATTTTGGTAAGTATAAGATCACTGTTCTATGATAAGAGACCTCTAACCGAAGTATCTCGACGTTTTTCAACTGTGCCATGCCATAGTTCTTTAACACAGCCTAATGCAAGGAACTGTTGCTGTTGTTGTTGTATCTTTATTTTCCACCAATCTTAAAAAATATCCAGTTTATGCACCTTTACAAATACTCAGAATCCTGACTTTAGGCCCAAACATTCAGTGATATTGATATTCCAGTCACATCAATGCACCCACCTCCAATGATACAGATAAACTATGAACGATGGAATCACAATCGATTAGTTAGCCATTCCGATGGCCCAAACAACTCAACCTGTATGATTGACTGCTTCCTTTCAGATGGACCTGCAGGCGGTGGTGCAGGTGTAGGTCTAGTTGCCGAATATTTCATCCTGTCCGAATGTCCCCCAGAAGCCAAAATGTGCAACTTTCTCAGCATGCACAACCGAATTAATGATGACATTTACCGAATTAAATATTATGGTCGACTGTTGGCTAAGAAGATCAAGCTAGAAGGAAAGATCTTGCCCACCATTTATTTGAATAAAGATCTTTGCTTTGGAGGCTTCCATGGAGCGCTTGAATTCAAAATGATAGCCAATGACAAAGGAGACAGAACCTTTATATACTCCAAGCTTTACATCAAGTCTGAGAATGAGATTTACCCAGGTAAGTGTTCAGTAACGTCATGGGTAACTTTAGCAAGTTATGCCCACCACTAACAGGCTTAGCATACAATAAAAGTTTAATAGCTATTTTAGTAAAGTCATAAATAGTTGAAGTCAAATATAATTGCCATTTGCAAATGACTATCTTTGAAAAAATATATTCTTATTGTATTCTTTCAATTCTCTTAATTATCATATATTATTCAAATGCAGCAAAAATTTTCCAAGATGCCTCAGACAGACTTATCCTCGACATTGGTGACAAGGGGTCGAAGGCAACAAAACTTCTAAGAGTCAACTTTGCCTACATGGAACCGCTGCGAGCGAAGTTTTCTATTCCATACGATCGACAACTCGACCTCCTAAGTATATATTTTTCATTACGTAAAGAGATTAAGTCTTTTTAGGATACTCCCGATTATTACCAATACGATCGATATCGATACGTTCAATAAACGATGAAACAAATCTTTTGTCAACAACACAAATTCAAAAAGTGCATCATGTTGTCTTTTTGATTTTTCAGAGCTCAGATCAACGTTACACCTTGGCTTAGTTTCGAGTTCACTTATCACGTTCAGTGGAGAGACAAGTCGACAGTACGTTTACTTTAACTCGGGAAAAGTCCAGTTCGTTGGTGAAAGGAAAAAATTATC
Organism: Sanderia malayensis; assembly: GCA_013076295.1. Taxonomy (NCBI): domain Eukaryota; kingdom Metazoa; phylum Cnidaria; class Scyphozoa; order Semaeostomeae; family Pelagiidae; genus Sanderia; species Sanderia malayensis. Next base: position 3,171 of record RQOL01000959.1, read on the forward strand.
CATTAGAGAAATTGAGGATGCGTTCAAATTTCAACCTTCGCCAGATCGCATCAGAGATGGTGAATTTAAGCACCAAGTCATAGTGGCATTCAATTCGGACGAAAAAGGTAAATGTTATATCTGTATTTGATTTATATATTTGACTCTTAATTCTTGGGCTAACATGTTACGGCCAATCATGTCTACCAGATCTGTAGATCGCATTTTCTCCATGCCATGTATTTAAAGCAAGGACTTGTTTATACTTTGCAGGTATTAAGAGCTTATTCTAAATGCACCACGTTCTGAGTGAGATAGTGGGGCATTGCTGTCTTTACTTTGCAACTTTTGAAAAGTTCTCAAATAACAAGCTTTGCATCCTTTATAATCTTAGTTTGGAAGGTTCCAGATTACGACATTGAGGTGGAGAGAGGGCTTCACTTCTTTGGAAAACTAACTCTGAATGCTGAAGAGGCGTACGAAGCTTTGGTATCATTAACAGACGACAGAGAAATGTTGGCAGAAATCCAACTGCCTCCTCTTCGCTATGGACGTTCATTGACAGATTCATCAGGCAGGGCAAATTACAAAAACGTCAATCTTTTCCTGACACAGGATTCCGAGCGTCCAGAATCCGGCCCAACCTTATTTGTGAGTCCGCATAAAGAGCAACTTCGGGGATACTGCCAAACAATTGGAATGCAGGGCGAGTTCTCTAGCGCGTATTTCCAAAGCGATAACAAAAATGAGTTCCAGATTGAACTGAATGGAAAAATGTACAATGAAGTCGACAACGCAGATATTCTTCTCACCACAGATGGAGAAGGGAAGCCAGAAAAATTTCTTTTTAAGGTATGTCGTCTTGTAATCTCCAATTTTGAACTTTGTTAAAGCTTTTGTTACTCACATTTTGTTCAATAGACCATGGACAAAGAAAAAAGGGAACACTCTGTATCGGTATGGGTTTATTCGGGAGGTGGGTTACTTGAATACTTTCAAGTAACATCCAGCCCTTAAGCTTCTTTAAAGGCTTACGAAATTGCAATTGAGAATATGATTAAAGCTAACCAACAACACTCTTTAAATTGCAGTACAAAGTAGATATAACAAAACAGGCAAGAGAAAACATGAAACTGGAGTTTAGAAATTCCCTCACTGACGTTAAAGCTCAAATCACCAAAGGCAAAGAGGCTGCTAGCACTGTGTACAGTGATGTGGAGGAGCTCTACAATGGTCACGTAAGACGCAAGGCAGAATATGACGAAGAAGCAACAAGAGCAGAAAAAGAAATATTGAAAAGTAACCTGAATATCGATCAACAAGTGCTAGATATATCAACAAATTGCATTGACAAGTGCAAGACAGGTATGCATAGGCCTAACAGAAGTTTTGGTTGTGCAATATTGTTGTATTCAGGGTTTGGAACAGGAGAAATAACACTGAAGCCTTTTACTCTTTTCTTTATAAATATATACAGAGCATAATATCTCGAACTAAACCAACTGTTTAGTCATACATTCACGACTCTACCTCTATTCGTGAGAGTCTATCTCCTATCTTATCTAATCTAATCTATTGAATTCTCTGTACGTTTACCGTTAAGTACCATATACCACGTGATCGTTTACGTAAATCCGTTCTCTTTAACTGCAAAAACAACAATCCTTAAAACAAATATTATACCGTGACAAGGGTTTGAGCCAACACTAAGTACTCAGAAATGTTGTCTTTGTATCATTTCAGTGTCAATGCCAGGAATCGAGTGGAAAGAGAATTGCATCACTAAGCCTGGAAATAGCAAACGTTCATTAAAATGCATGACTTGGAATGAAGGCAAAGAAAAAGTCGTAAATGTCATCTGTTTGTTGAAATGTGAAGCGAAAAAGTACAGTTCAACAGGAAGTAGCGTCAAAGAACTCAAGGAAATAAGGGTAGGTTTCGCAAATGTTTTTGCAACCTTCTTTTGTCCATAAACTAATGAAGCTCAATATTGGTGATAAGGAAACTTTATGAGACATCCGTGGTCCACATTGAAACCATGTTTAGCCGCATTGAGAGAACCATGTCACAGTCATAATCATTCATTCATAGTCACGTTATTGTCATTTTTTCTAGTTTAGAGCCACAATGCATTTCATATGCAATACTCCCGTTATAATGAATGCATTAACGACTACCTGACAGGCATGTACATTCCCTTGGCCATCCCGGTAGCGAACTCGAAGTAGGGTCCATGCTGGGTAAAAAATACCAATGACCAACACAGGAAAAAGTGCACATTTACTAACGACTTGTTACTTCTAGTCTAATACGCATTTTTTTACTTTTTCATACAGCTTTTATTGAACAGATACCGCGAGCTGAAGATTCTCTCCCAGAACGAACAGCGCTTTGTAGCTGTTCTTGAAGAAGCAAAATCTGTTGCAACGGAAACAAAGACAATGATAGAAGAAAAGACCAACATTGACGCAGATATAACGAAACTCCTTGCCATGGCAGATCCAGCCAACATGGTGACAGTGTCACGAGTAGTTGTAGAAGAGGATATTGCTGTTCCACACCCACCCTGCTTGCCATTTCAAATGCGATTCACCATTAACGCCCAAGGACAACAACAACAAGATGGAACTTATGACGTGTGCTTTAACGGTGAATTCTACAAGAACCTTGGTGTGCGCATGCTTCGTGTCAGCTATCCCCAAATCAATGCAATGTATAAGGCTTTGGAAGAGGCAGAACTCCGCTACGCTCGTCTCAAAGGGATTGACAAAAGCTTGAAACGCGTAATGCAAGATATTGAAAAGGACCAAAACGCACCACCGCCACAAGATACTGCGAGTGCCCGTCGGCGTTCTGAAACAGGAGAGATGCAATCAGATCCAGCAGAACGACAACTGGAGAGGATTGCTAAGCGAATACTACCCAGGTTCACATCCATGAACGACAAGACCCAAATGGGATTTGTTCACTATTCACCGTGGGCCGTTGCGAGACGATCTGAGCCATTCATTTATGCCGAAAAATCCTCCGATCTCGGAGGTGCATTTAACATGTCCACACTTCATGGTAAAATATTTTTTCTGTGTTTCATCTAACGTTAGAAAAAGCATTGTGTAGCTTTGAACATAGTATAATTTATCGTGAGTAGCATTATATGCGATTGGTGGCAATACATAATAGCATCAGTGGTTTGCTACCTGAGAGTACACCTGCAACGGTTTCCTGTTACCCATTCTCAGCCAATTTGAGCCCTCGTATTCTCAGCCAACTTAAGCCCTCGTCAATTGAGCTTTCGACCGCCCATTCTTCCAATCTCTATCGCAAGTGCCATCTCACTCTTTTAGTTTCAGTCCTCCTATAAGAACATAGCATAAATACAAGAAAAAATAAAAACATATTTAATAATAACATAGCAGCAAGCAGGCATTGAATTTAAGTCAATAACAAACAATTCGTTCATGTACTTTCATTAGGACATTCAAGCTGTCACAAGATAAAGAAGGTCGTACAACAATACAGGGACGTAACGAGTGGTTTGAAGACAATTACTGACCATTATCAGCAAGGCAAATTGTATTATGGAGACAAGAAACAATCACTGACAAAGGATCTACAAGACTCGTACGCCTTCCTTCAAGATCAAAGTAAGTCAACTACATTAAAAGCCCACCATGTTTACACAAAGTCTTTTTACTAATTCCACAGGTCCAGCGTCCAACACTGTAGCTATATTGGTGACGTTTTCTTGCAGTGAACAAAACGGCGCTTTCGCCTATTGATCAAGAAAGCATGATGTATTGGTACAAATACACTCAAGCAGGTTATTATTCTTAATTAACTTTTGCATTAATACTTGGTCAATTCTTTTAAAAGCAATATTCATAGCAACTCAAACTTTACTTTCGTATACTAAAAAATCTGGAAATCTTTAAGCTTTACCTTCCTCACAGACAATATCCAATGACATTTATCTTCCTTTAATTAGTCAACTTTAGCAAGATTGTGAATTTTTTGCAGGATTGAAAGATTATTTTGAGACTATTGAAAGACAACTGTCTGAGCACAATAAAAGAGGCCTAGAATATTGGCGATCAGATGTATCTGTATTCTTTGACAAAGGCAAATTGTTAAATGAGCTGCACAGTCTTGGCCAGAGAGCATATGCTCGTTCAAATATTCCCAAGAAAGATGCACACGTTCAGTCTTTCAACAAAGTTGGAGAGGTTGTGTATAGTCCTGGATTCTGTTGTCACTGCATTTATAATAGCCTTTACATACGAACAAAATTATTTTAATTTGCAATTCTTTTTTATAGACTATTCGGCAGGTACTATCACAGCCAGGAGTGACATTGGAGTCTGCTAATGCAATGATCAGCAGTGTTTCTAGCCAATTGGACCATCTGCACAAATCAACCTTCACATGCCATTAAACAACATTCGCTGAATATCGCAACTTGCAGCAAGTTGCTCGTTTTATTAATCAACCTTAAACTAGAAGCCAATAAATAGTAGTTTACAATAAATACAATGAATACCCAAGATTCAAAATTTAAGAATTAGCGTTTCTTCTCAGAGCTTGTTTTCAAAGCCAAGCTGACAATCTCAATTAATTAGCTTGCATGTCAAAATGTCTTCTATCTCCTGCAATATTTTCTTGCCGGCAAATAACAGAGTGCTCAGGCAACGAAGAATGGTCATAGACTTCATTCTTACTATTCAAGCTATCCAAGCTTTCTTTACTGTTTTGAATATCAAGATGTTTTCATTGTTTCACATTGTTTTATTGTAAGATCTCTCAATAATTCCCTTTCACTTGAAGAATGTAATCTGATTTGTCTTGTCTTCAAATTACTAATACTTGGAATGCAAACTTTAAAAATAACAATGAATACAGTTCATCCTGTTCATGAGAGATTTATCAGCAAAAATAAATCGCTTGGTCTTTCTGGCAAGAGTTCCTGAAATAAAACCTTAAATATGGCGATCAATACATTTCCTGATGTGGAATAACGATTCCTGGTTTAGCTATTGGATTAGAGGCCAGAATTTAAAAAAAACTTAGAAAGTATGTTTCAATATTTATGCTCATAATGGATTCTTGAACAAAAATGCTTTCTCATTGCCTAAATATACAAGGTTAGCTATATCATCAATCGGAGGACAAAAAATTCTTAAGAAATTTCATAAGAATCTTCAAGCCAATCTCAATTGCAGAGAAAGAAAGCTAAAAAAGCATTTCGTGGCTTGGAATCAGCAAACAATCTCATAACATGATGGTGTGCTGCAGAATTTTCATAGAACACAAGATAAACAGCACAGAGCTACTGGTTCGAGCCCAATTTCCTGATCCTGATGGCAAATCATGGAACTGGATTTTTCAAACTAAAATCAGTTGACTATCCTTCATTATTATTCAAGAGATTCTTTTAACGTGGTGTGTAAGGAACAAGAAAAAGAAAACCTTTGGAGTTTGCTGCTTATTAAAGAGTTCGTTTGCAAGACATGGAATTATTTAACTCTCCCTTTGATAGTGCAGATGACTAGTTAGCGTTTGCAAGAGAATTGCGATGAAATATAATCACCAACAGGTCAAGATTAAATGAAGAGCTCGAGCTTGCAGTCCACCAATCGCCTAAAACAGTTAATGCAGATGAAACTCACATTAGTCGAATACTGTAAAAACCCGCATATAAGAACACGTAAATTTTCCTTCCAGCCTATTGTTCCAACACAATGGGCTATTGTTTTGTCTATTGTTTTGAGCAGCAAAATCACCCTGAAGGTTCTTAATCCATTTGTCCTTATATGCGGGTTTTTACTGTAGCATTAAGAATATCCCCCACACATAGCCTTCAAAACTTGTTATTACATTTTGAGTTGAAGATTTGAACCTTGTTCTTTATAATAACTGTTTTAAATCAAATGAATTCCAGTAAAATATATTTCAATGTTACCATGAAAAAGACATTCTCAAAGAAAAGTAAAAAGTAATCAAATTGAACGAAGATTATGCATAGATATATTTTTACCGTATATCTTTTTAGAATGTATTAATGATTAATAATCAATAAGGAACTTCTCTCTTTTAAAAACCTTTTCTGCTTGCAAAAGCCTTTTTCTTTTTTTCATTTCCCGGTCATAAAAATAAAACTTTCTATTTTATTTTCACATTCTTGGTATGTTTCTTCCACATTTCCATATCTAGCTTTAAGCAAATTTAATCCTCTTGTAACCGCCTTCGTCTTTTGTTTCAATGTTGCAATCTGTTACCACCCTCAGTCTTATTGAAAACTTATCAAACGTGGCATAGAAATACGCCAGATATTATTTGTGATTACTGTGAACAATCCATAATGGTTGTGGCACGCTATGACCCACAAAAAGTTAGTGATTAACCTGAGTTTGGTGGCCATTGTCATCATAATACCATACACAACTTAATATTTAAGCACTACATAGCTTGCACTCACCAACCAACCCTTGCTGGTGCAAGTAGATGCACATCGAAGGAAAAACAGGTAAGCCATCTATTGCCATTTATTTCATGTTGATATTAACGTTTCTCTAGGCAATTTGATAGTGTTGTAAGAGATCAACCTTCCAACAAACAAAACTGGATAATGCCGGGTGTCAGACACGCAAGAAAATTTAGAATTTGACTTAAATCAACTAAACGAGAACACAAGTTATGTCAATTGTCAAGTACACTTCAGTTTAATAAAACCATATGTACTGCATTGCTGTACTATTTCTTGCACGATATTCAGTGCATTTGGTCTGTTATATCTTACTAAGCATTCAGGTTTAAGAAATGGCCACCTAAAAAATGCTAATTTGACTGGGGCTTTGATGAGCCGAAAGCACAATTATTTGTACAACAACGATGAACATAGCTGGTTGCTTTGCTGAAGAGAGTAGGAGAAAAGTATCAATTTGCTAAGTGTTTGTCGCCTGGCCACTCAACCATGAATGTCTATGGTGGTCTTATAAATATTTGATAACATTATGCCTTGCATGAATGCGCTACAGTTTCTGGACAAACGTTCTTACAACATTTTTAACAATACAAAGAAAAGGCTTTCAGCCAGTAAAGTTTTTTTCTTAGACTTTATTTTTACCTTCACTACTCCTAAGGTTAATCGGTCATTCATAAATCTTTTTTTGATTCAGATACAGTGGGACCATGTCTACGAAGCTCGAGGTAGCAACCCTCGTTTTCGTTCTCTGTCTCACAATCAGTGTACATGGTCACAAAAAACGCGCAAAGAGATCTGGAGGTGAGATTGCGATAAATAGTAAACTTATCATTTTACTAAACAGTTCATAAATAATAGACAACTATTCTGAGCTTATAGCCAAAAATCATAACAATGCAGTGTGTCGGTATTTGTACCTTAATATGGGCAGGCATAAAAGCTGTAAGTTCACTCAAAACATATCAGATTTCCGAATGGTCTCTGTCTTTTTAGAATATCCTTCATTCATTGAACTATTGAGCAGTGGTCCTGACAGCCTGTCCATCCAAAACACTGACTGTGTGCTTGGTAAAAGCGTACAAGACTGCGAAACAGAATACAAAAAGACTTCGGGCCAATGCCCGTTCCATCTAGTACTATCTCAGCTCTTTCCAACCGTCTCAATTGGTACTGTTACAAAAGGCTTCCTACCCGAGGAGAAATTCCTCGTTGGAGACTTCAAAATTAACAAATGCAGTGATTCCAACAGATACGAGACGGTCCTTTTTAACGTAGTTGCAATTGAGTCACTAGAAGTGGCTCCAAAGTACTTAACCTTTGCTTCAGCAAGTGAATTGAACATTTACTGGGGATATAACGAGGATGTCACATTGGCCAAACTTAGTGTCAATCTAAATGGACAAACGTCAGTAGGTAGGTATTCAGTAGGTCTATTGCTACGATGTTTATTATCAGTTGCTTTGCATATGTTAACAAGCACTTTTAATGTCGTTTTTTAAGGTGACAATGTAGCTGTTCCGATGCAGTTCAGGAAAAAGCCGGGAGAAGAAAACTACGTCATAAAATGGGATATGGCATCGTTGGATGTAAACAAGTTCTTCGAAAAATTTGGCATTGATACTGCCACGATGATTAGCGAAGACCTGGAACAAGAGAGAAATATGCTTGGCCTGACATCACTAAACATCCAAAAACCAGAAATCAAAGGAATCTACTCTGCAGGCGACGGATTTGAGGTGACCGCAACTGGTACAATTCGCGCTCCAGATTTGCCAAGCGATGCTTCAAAATTCTACATATTTGTGCAGGAATTCAAAAAAAGCGTTGTTGAAGAGGGCCAGACGGAACGAAGCTTTGGCAAGCCGATTGGTGGTGTTTTTGCATTGTATAAGACAAAGGGAGCTAAAGTAACTGACGCTGTAATGTCACTTACTGGTCAATCTATTTCTGACTTGAATATATTCAGACGAGCAAAAGAGGTGGCAATTACTGTGGCAACGGAGGACATCTTCTTCATCAACCAGCCCAAGTTGAATAGCGTGAGTTCAAAATTTGTACCAGAGAAAGGATTGAACTTTATAGACAAAGGATTGCGTATCATGCACTATACTGCAAATTCAAATACGGACATCAAAAACGAAGATGGCAAGGTAAGTTTTGCTAAATACAGTGGAATCCCGCTATAACGAACCCCGTTTATAACGAACTTCCCGCTATTACGAACTAAAGCTCCGGTCGCTTGGATTCTGGGAAGTAGTTCTTCATAAAAAAATGTCCCTTCTGTATAACGAACTCCCGCTATTGCGAACTATTTTCTCGGTCCCTACAGAGTTCGTTATAACGGGATTCCACTGTACTACAAATGGGCTAGTTGTTCATCTTTATTTTTGCATTGATAAGTGCTTGGAGTTTGCAATGTCAATGCTTAAAGTATAGAAATAACCATCTATTACGTTTTCTTTATTCAAAACGATTTTGCCTCGCTTTCATGCCAGGATGCTCAGATGGGTATGCATGAAGCATACTTACGTAATCCTCCTTATAATAATATATGTCATTATTTGTGATATTTTTTGTTATTCATAATGACCGTAGTTTCTCTTCTTGTCAAGACAAAAGAGACAATCCTTTTCCGGGGAGAAGTGACAAAGGAAAAGATTATTTGGAGGACACCAGAAATCGTAGAGACAACAATGCAACAAGTGGCTAGCATGGCTTTCCCTGACATATCAGTCAGCGGCTTGGCTATCAAAGGTGATACCAAAGTGCGCTTTGTATCCATTGATTTCTCGAAGCAATGGACGCGTTTTGAAGTGAATTTCAATCTGACTGAAATGGTTCCAGTCCTGACCAACAACCTTGTCGCTCTCTTGAATGCAACTATTACTCTTAGTTCAACACAACGCCTAACGGGTGATTATGACAATTGGGAATTGAGTGGACAAGGACGTGAAGTTATCTTAGGTATGAGCTCGAATAGAAGTGTCAAAATTGGATTAATTTTCATTTATTTAACTTGTTTGACTCCATGTATATATGTATACATATAGAATTCAATTATACTCAGTGATTCTGCTCTCGAAGCTCTATACTTTGTACATAGAGCACTGTATGCTGGTGAAGACAGCACTCTCCATGTGATACAAATATATATACATATATATAATATATACCTCTATAGCATTGCTTGGTCTAATACTGCATCAATAGTGCTTGATGTACAGAAGTACAGAGCGATATAGATTAGAAACAAGAAAGGTGACTGGCTCTCTGTAACTCAAAGTTTCATGCTTTCACAATCATCAGACAGACTATCTAGTCTGATGATTGTGAAACTATATAGTCTGACTATCTAGTCTAGACTATCTGACTGATATAGTCTGTCTGATGATTGTGAAAGCATGAAACTTTGAGTTACAGAGAGCCAGTCACCTTTCTTGTTTCTAATCTATATATAATATATATATATGTCTTCTCCTTCAGATGAGCTCGTTGACATTACGGTTAAGGAAAAAAAAGCGGATGTTTTTTCTGGCAGGACGTCCGTAACAGCTGATGCGAACATATACGATATGAAAACACTGAGAAACAGAACAAGAGCGACTTACTTTCCAGATGAATACGCAGAGAGATTTCCATACGCACTTGACTTTGCACTTGACAACATGCGATACGAAGCAGCGTTTGAAAGACCCGAGGTTTTGAAGTGAGTTGAGCTCAACTAAAATCTGTTTAATCTAACTTCATTGCAGTATAATGAACCCAAGTAAACAAATGATTAAATGGAAATGGTTTGATTCCTTTGGCACAGTAGTGCAACACATGTTTGGCCTCATCAACACAAATTGAACTCGTTCGATCAGAATAGAATAGGATGGTTTTGGGGCCAAGCATGCTGTTATTTGCGGGGCCCAATCAATATGGCATGATAGGCTGTTCACTATTTGCTTGGGAGCTTGACACTGCATTGACTTCGTTCTAGGATGAAAGGAAACGTGGCCGGTGAAAAAAATGTCGCCATAGAAGTGATCTATTATCTTGACCCGAATGGCCCACAGTTGAAGGTAGCTATGCTGTATACGAATGAATATCTTCACAAGGTCGTCAACCAGTTTTATGAAATGGAAATGATGAGCACCACTTGGATGAAATTTGAAAGTATAGGTGAGCAATATGTTTATTTAGACGTTCCAAATGATAAGCCAATGATAAAATTTCACTACCTAACTTAGCTACACTTTTTCTGGCTTGGCTTAATTAATACTCCTGGATTTAGCGACGTAGGCAGAGAATTGAACTAACATGCCATGACTGCCCAGTCTGCAGATTTCATGCATATATATCAAACTCACTCAGACAATTAGCGTCAGCAAACGATTACCTTTTTTATAAGCTAGGCAAGATAATGCAGTTGAGTAGTTGAGTATGCTTTGGTCCCTTTACAACTTGTGGCTACGCCCCTTGTCCTGCTAACGTGAACTTATCTTCTTTTCCACTTAAATTTTTGGAGTTGCTTGTTTCTGGCCCTCAAATGAGTTCTCTCTTCCGCGCGCTGGCTTTCATTCTCCATTGTGGCACATACTATTTGCTTCAAAGAATTAGTAAACGCAAGTACACTCCATACGTATATAATTTATTATTAACTCTCTGCTTTGATTTTTCACCTCCAGTTATCATCATGAGACATAAGAGGGGCAAGCACCAATTTGATAGACTAGTCTTTCAAAATGCTGAAGATTTTGGTAAGTGTAGAAATCATTGTTCCATGATAAGTAACCTCTAACCTTCCTAATCACACTGTATGCCAAGCAGTATTTGAATGCTTTTCAACTGTTCTATGTCATAGTTCTTTAACACAGCCTAATGCAAGGAATGGTTGCTGTTTTGTTGTATCTTTATTTTCCACCAATCTTAAAAAATTATGCAGTCCATGTATCTTTGAAAATACTGCGAATCTTGATTTTAGGCCCAAGCAATCGATGATATTGATATGCCATATGATGCCTATCCCATGAATACACCCAGCCCCAATGATACAGTATCACACGATGAACGATAGAATCACAATCGAATATTTAGCCATTCCATTGGCCCACAACTCATCCTATATGATTGACTGCTTCTTTTCAGATGGACCTGCAGGCAATGGTGCAGGTGTAGGTCTAGTTGCCGAATATTTCATCCTGTCCGAATGTCCCCCAGAAGCTAAAATGTGTAACTTCCTCAGCATGCACAACACAATTAAAGATGACATCTACAGAATCAAATACTATGGTCGAATGTTGGATAAGAAGGTCAAGCTAGAAGGAAAGATTTATCGCACCATTTATTTGAATAAACATCTTTGCTTCGGAGGCTACCATGGTGCGCTTGAATTCAAAATGATAGCCAATGACAAAGGAGACAGAACCTTTATACAGTCTAAGCTTTACATCGCGTCTGAAGATGAGATTTACCCAGGTAAGTGATCAGTAACGTTCTGGGTAATTTTAGCAAGTTTCTCTCAGTTCTCTTGATTATCACATATATTTTTCAAATGCAGCAAAAATATTCCAAGATGCTTCAGACAGACTTATTCTCGACATTGGTGACAAGCGGTCGAAGGCAACAGAGCTTCTCAGAGTCAACTTTGCCTACATGGAACCACTGCGAGCAAGGTTTTCTATTCCATACGATCGACAGCTTGACCTCCTAAGTATATGCTTTTCATTACGTAAAGAGATTAAGTCTTTTTTAGGATACTCCCGACTATTATCATGCTTGCATCCAAACGTTCATTAAACGATGAAGAAAATCTTTTGTCAATAACAAAAATTAAAAAAGTGCTTCATGTTGTCTTTTTGATTTTTCAGAGCTCAGATCAACGTTACATCTTGGCTTAGTTTCGAGTTCACTTATCACGCTCAGTGGAGAGACAAGTCGACAGTACGTTTACTTTAACCAGGGAAAACTCCAGTTCGTTGGTGAAACGAAAAAATTATCCATCAGAGAAATTGAAGATGCATTTAAATTTGAACCATCGCCAGATCGCATCAGAGACGGTGAATTTAAGCATCAAGTCATAGTGGCATTCAATTCGGATGAAAAAGGTAAGTCTTACTTATTTATTTGATTTATATACCGTATTTCCTCTAATTAGCGCACACCCTCTTTTAACCGCCCCCTCCAATAAGCACCCACCAAAATATTAAAAAGTATGAAATTAGCTCCCCCCCTCAATTGACCGCTCAGGGCAGTTAATAGAATTCTTACATTTTCACTCTTTGGTTCAAATAATAACGTAAAAACTCTTTAAGGTTGGAGAAACTTTCATTAGGTCGTGAGCGTTTGGAAAATGCAATTGCAGTCAAGATTAGCAGTTGAAGTTGATCTTGACTGCTTGATATTGAATAACATTCGGAACTAGATAAGATAATTCTTTTGCTGTTGAGGTTGTTTAAATTTAATATTTCAGGACAGTGAAATAGGCGCCCCCCTCTTTTAAGCACCCCCCTCTAATCAGCGCCCACTCAATTTTGCAAAATATTTGATAAGCGCCCAGGCGCTTAATAGAGGAAATACGGTGTTTGCTTCTTGATTCTTGGGCTTACATGTTACAGCCAATCATGTCTACCAGATGTGTACATTGCACTTTATCAATGCCACGTATTTGAAGCAAGGACTTGTTGTCTTTACTTTCTACTGCGTTAAACATTTCTTTAATAACAATCATTAGAGAGGTTCATTTTTTCTAATTTTAGTTTGGAAGGTTCCAGATTACGACATTGAGGTGGAGAGAGGGCTTCACTTCTTTGGAAGACTAACTCTGAATGCTGAAGAGGCGTACGAAGCTTTGATATCATTGACAGATAACAGAGAAATGCTGGCAGAGATCGAACTACCTCCTCTTCGCTATGGACGTTCACTGACAGATTCATCAGGAAGAGCAAATTACAAGAACGTCAATCTTTTCCTGACCCAGGATTCCGAGCGACCAGAATCCGGCCCAACCTTATTTGTGAGTCCGCATAAAGAGCAACTTCGGGGATACTGCCAAACAATTGGAATGCAGGGCGAGTTCTCAAGCGCATATTTCCAAAGCGATAACAAAAATGAGTTCCAGATTGAACTGAATGGAAAAATGTACAATGAAGTCGAGAATGCAGATATTCTTCTCACCACAGATGGAGAAGGGAAGCCAGAAAAATTTCTTTTTAAGGTATGTCGTCTTGTAATCTCCAATTTTGAACTTTGTTAAAGCTTTTGTTACTCACATTTTGTTCAATAGACCATGGACAAAGAAAAAAGGGAACACTCAGTATCGGTATGGGTTTATTCGGGAGGTGGGTTACTTGAATACTTTCAAGTAACATCCAGCCCTTAAGCTTCTTTAAAGGCTTACGAAATTGCAATTGAGAATATGATTAAAGCTAACCAACAACACTCTTTAAATTGCAGTACAAAGTAGATATAACAAAACAGGCAAGAGAAAACATAAAACTGGAGTTTAGAAATTCCCTCACTGACGTTAAGGATCAAATCACTAAAGGCAAAGAGGCTGCAAGCACTGTGTACAGTGATGTGGAGGAGCTCTACAATGGTCACGTAAGACGCAAGGCAGAATATGACGAAGAAGCAACAAGAGCAGAAAAAGAAATATTGAAAAGTAACCTGAATATCGATCAACAAGTGCTAGATATATCAACGAATTGCATTGACAAGTGCAAGACAGGTATGCATAGACCTACAGAAGTTTTGGTCGTACAACATTCTACCGTTATATAAGGGTTCGAGCTTCGAGCCAACTCCAAGTACTCAGAAATGTTGTCTTTGCATCATTGTAGTGTCAATGCCAGGAATTGAGTGGAAAGAGAATTGCATCACTCAGCCCGGGAATAATAAACGTTCATTAAAGTGCATGACTTGGAATGAAGGCAAAGAAAAAGTCGTAAATGTCATCTGTTTGTTGAAATGTGAAGCAAAGAAGTACAGTTCAGCAGGTAGCAGCGTGAAAGAACTCAAAGAAATAAGGGTAGGTTTAGCACATTTTAGCGCCCTTCTTCTTTAGTCCCTAAACTAATGAAGCTCGATATTGGTGATAAGGAAACTTTGTGAGACATCTGAGACATCCGTGGTCCACATTAAAACCATGTTTAGCCGCATTGAGAGAACCATGTCACAGTCATTATCATTCATTCATAGTCACGTTATTGTCATTTTTCTAGTTTAGAGCCACATTATATTTCTTATGCAATACTCCCGTTATCATGAATGCATTAAAGACTACCTGACAGAAATGTACTTTCCCGTGGCCAGAAAATATATAATACAGCTTATATTCCGTTGCCTTTTGTTATTCCATGCGTACCTGGCTACATCCAGTGATGCTGATATTGCTAATTGTAATTTCAGCCAGTAATACAAACTTCTTGTCATTTATTATGTTATGTCATTTATTATGTTATTTAAAATTTATCCCGGGAGCAGACTCCCTGTTTAAAAATCGAAGTGGGTTCCATGCTGGCTAAGAAATAATCAACGACCAACCCAGGAAAAAGTGCACACTTACTAGCAACTTGTTACTTCTAGTCTAATATCGTTTTCCTTTTTCATACAGCTCTTATTGAACAGATACCGTGAGCTGAAGATTCTCTCCCAGAACGAACAGCGTTTTGTAGCTGTTCTTGAAGAAGCAAAATCTGTTGCAACGGAAACAAAGACAATGATAGAAGAAAAGACCAACATTGACGCAGATATAACGAAACTCCTTGCCATGGCAGATCCAGCCAACATGGTGACAGTGTCACGAGTAGTTGTAGAAGAGGATATTGCTGTTCCACACCCACCCTGCTTGCCATTTCAAATGCGATTCACCATTAACGCCCAAGGACAACGACAACAAGATGGAACTTATGACGTGTGCTTTAACGGTGAATTCTACAAGAACCTTGGTGTGCGCATGCTTCGTGTCAGCTATCCCCAAATCAATGCAATGTATAAGGCTTTGGAAGAGGCAGAACTCCGCTACGCTCGTCTCAGAGGGATCGACAAAAGCTTAAAACGCGTAATGCAAGATATTGAAAAAGACCAAAACGCACCACCGCCACAAGATACTGCGAGTGCCCGTCGGCGTTCTGAAACAGGAGAGATGCAATCAGATCCAGCAGAACGACAACTGGAGAGGATTGCTAAGCGAATACTACCCAGGTTCACATCCATGAACGACAAGACCCAAATGGGATTTGTTCACTATTCACCGTGGGCCGTTGCGAGACGATCTGAGCCATTCATTTATGCCGAAAAATTCTCCGATCTCGGAGGTGCATTTAACATGTCCACACTTCATGGTAAAGTATTTTTTCTGTGTTTCATCTAACGTTAGAAAAAGCATCGTGTAGTTTTGAATGTAGTATAATGTATCATGTGTGGCATTATGTGCTGTGGTGGCACACGGTGGGCAATGCATAATAGTATCAGTGGTTTGCTACCTGAGAGTAGCAAACCACTGAACGCTTTCCTGTTACCTATTTTCAGGCAACTTGAGCCCTCGTATTCTCAGCCAACTTGAGCTCTCTTCAATTGAGCTTAATCTTTTTCGTGCTCTGATTTACGCAGTGTTACCCACGATCCTTACGCCCTTGTTAATTTTGTTTTATCCTTTATAAAGATAAAAAATATCACCCTCAATAGCTGTGCCCAACTCTGTCTCGTTGTTTTGCCAAGACTAACGACCACCCATTCCTCCAATCTCCATCGGAAGTGGCATTTCACTCTTTTAGTTTCAGTCCTCCTATAAGTAGCAGGAAACTGGCATAAATAGAAGATATGATAATATTAACAATAAAGCAGCCAGCAGGCATTGATTTTACAGTAAGTCAATAACAATTGTCTATATATACATTCATTTAGGACATTCAAGCTGTCACAAAATAAAGAAAGTCGTACAACAATACAGGGACGTAACGAATGGCTTGAAGACAATTACTGACCATTATCAGCAAGGAAAACTGTATTATGGAGACAAGAAACAATCACTGACAAAGGATCTACAAGACTCCTTTGCCTTCCTTCAGGATCAAAGTAAGTCAACTACATAGAAAACAACCATGCTATACACAAAGCCTCTTTACTAATTCCAACAACACTGTATATTGGTGACATTTTCTTGTAGTGAACAAGACTGCGCTTTCGCCTATTGATCAAGAAAGCATGATGTATTGGTACAAATACACTCAAGCAGGTTATTATCCTTAATTAACTTTTGCATTAATACTTGGTCAATTCTTTTAAAAGCAATCTTCATGGCAACTCAAACTTTACTTTCGTATACTAAAAAATCGTATACTAAAATCGTATTTTCGTATACTAAAAAAGTCTTTAAGCTTTACCTTCCTCACAGACAATATCCAATGACATTTATCTTCCTTTAATTAGTCAACTTTAGCAAGATTGTGAATTTTTTGCAGGATTGAAAGATTATTTTGAGACTATTGAAAGACAACTGTCTGAGCACAATAAAAGAGGCCTAGAATATTGGCGATCAGATGTATCTGTATTCTTTGACAAAGGCAAATTGTTAAATGAGCTTCACAGTCTTGGCCAGAGAGCATATGCTCGTTCAAATATTCCCAAGAAAGATGCACACGTTCAGTCTTTCAACAAAGTTGGAGAGGTTGTGTATAGTCCTGGATTCTGTTGTCACTGCATTTATAATAGCCTTTACATACGAACAAAATTATTTTAATTTGCAATTCTTTTTTATAGACTATTCGGCAGGTACTATCACAGCCAGGAGTGACATTGGAGTCTGCTAATGCAATGATCAGCAGTGTTTCTAGCCAATTGGACCATCTGCACAAATCAACCTTCACATGCCATTAAACAACATTCGCTGAATATCGCAACTTGCAGCAAGTTGCTCGTTTTGTTAATCAACGTAAAACTTGAAACCAATAAATAGGATACTTAGTTTATATTAAATGATAATGAATACTCAAAATGCAAAATTTAAAAATTAACGTTTCTTCTCATAATGGCTTGTTTTCAAAGCCAAGCTGAAAATCTCAATTAGTTAGCTTGCATGACAAAATGTCTTCTATCTCCTGCAATAATTTCTTGCCGTCAAATAACCGAATGCTCGAAGAAAGGCCACAGACTTACTAACGAAGCTCCATCCTCACTATTCAAGCTATCCAAGCTTTCTTTTACTGTTTTGAATGTCAAGATGTTTTCATTGTTTCGCATTGTTTTATTGTAAGATCTTTCAATTATTCTCTTTCACTTGAAGAATATAATCAGATTTGTCTTGTCTTCAATTCACTAATACTTGGAATGCAAACTTTAAAAATAACAATGAATACAGTTCATCCTGTTCATGAGAGATTTATCAGCAGAAATAAATCGCTTGGTCTCTCTGGCAAAGATTCCCGAAATAAAAACTTAAATATGGCGATCACTACGTTTCCTGATATGGAATAACGACTCCCGGCTTAGCTATTGGATTAGAGGCCAGAATTAAAAAAATTTAGAAAGTAAGTTTCTATATCTATGCTCATAAGGGATTCTTAAACAAAACTACTTTCTCGTTGCTTAAGTCTACAAGGTTAACTATATCATCAGTCATGGGACAAAACATTCTTAAGAAATTTCATGAGAATCAAGGCAATCCCAATTGCAAAGAGAGAAAGCTAAAAAGCATTTCGTGGCTTAGAATGAGCAAACAGACTCATAAAATCATGGTGTGCTGCAGAATTTTCAAAAAAACATAAGAA
The DNA here is from genome assembly GCA_013076295.1 of Sanderia malayensis. Classification (NCBI taxonomy): domain Eukaryota; kingdom Metazoa; phylum Cnidaria; class Scyphozoa; order Semaeostomeae; family Pelagiidae; genus Sanderia; species Sanderia malayensis. The sequence goes on from RQOL01000959.1 coordinate 21,378, forward strand.
AAGCAAAACAGAGCTACTCGTTCGAACCCAATTTCCTGATCCTGATGGCAAATCATGGAACTGGATTTCTCAAACTAAAATCAGTCGACTGTCCTTCATTATTTTTCAAGAGATTCTTTCAACGTGGTGTGTAATGAACAAGAAAAAGAAAACCTTTGGAGTTTGCTGCTTATTAAAGAGTTCGTTTGCAAGACATGAAATTATTTAACTCTCCCTTTGATAGTGCAGATGACTACTTAGCATTTGCAAGAGAATTGCGATGCAATAGCTATAATCTCCACCAATCGCCTAAAAACAGTTTGAGTAGAAGCAGATGAAATTCATATCAATCGAATACAGTAAAAACCCGCATATAAGAACCTGCAAATTTTCCTGGCAGCCTATTGTTTTAAGACAATAGGCTATTGTTTCGTCTCGTCTATTGTTTTGAGCAGCAAAATCACTCTGAAGATTCTTAATCCATTGGTTTTTATATGCGGGTTTTGTACTGTAGCATTAAGAGTGCCCCCCCCCCCCACACACACACACAAACACATAGCCCACAAAACTTGTCATTACATTTTGAGTTGAAGATTTGAACTTCGTTCGTTGTAATATAATTGCTTTGAATCAAATGTATCCAGTAAAATTTGTTTCAACAAATTTATGTTACCATGAAAAAGACAAGTTTGTGTATTTTCAAAGAAGATTAAAAAGTAATCAAATTGAACGAAGATTATGCATAGATATATTTTTACCGTATATCTTTTTAGAATGTATTAATGATAAATAATCAATAAGGAACTTCTCTCTTTTAAAAACCTTTTCTGCTTGCAAAAGCTTTTTTCTTTTTTTCATTTCCCGGTCATAAAAATAAAACTTTCTATTTTATTTTCACATTCTTGGTATGTTTCTTCCACATTTCCATATCTAGCTTTAAGCAAATTTAATCCTCTTGTAACCGCCTTCGTCTTTTGTTTCAATGTTGCAATCTGTTACCACCCTCAGTCTTATTGAAAACTTATCAAACGTGGCATAGAAATACGCAAGATATTATTTGTGATTACTGTGAACAATCTATAATGGTTGTGGCACGCTATGACCCACAAAAAGTTAGTGATTAACCTGAGTTTGGTGGCCATTGTCATCATAATACCATACACAACTTAATATTTAAGCACTACATAGCTTGCACTCACCAACCAACCCTTGCTGGTGCAAGTAGATGCACATCGAAAGAAAAACAGGTAAGCTATCTATTGCCATTTATTTCTTGTTGCTGTCATGTTTCCTTAGGCAATCTAATAGTATTGTAGCAGATCAATCTTGCAACAAACACAATTGGATAATGCCGGGTGTCAGACACGCAAGAAAATTTAGAATTTGACTTAAATCATCTAAACGAGAATACAAGTTATATCAATTGTCAAGCATAAAACTTGCTTATTGCAAATCAAAAAAATAAAACAGAAAGATGTTCCATACATTGAAGTGTTTGATTTAAATGGTAGTCGATCTGTCAATTTCATGTTAGCTAATTTATATAGCGACTATCAACATTCAATAGCTTGAGTAACATTGCTGGCTTTTTACCCAACAAATTCTTTATGTACACCTCAGCACAATACAACCGTATGTACTGCATTGCTGTACTATTTCCTGCACGATATTCAGTGCATTTGGTCTGTTATATCTTACTAAGCATTCAGGTTTAAGAAACAGCCACCTAAAAATGCTGATTTGACTGTGACTTTGATGAGCCAAAAGCACAATTATTTGTACAACAACGATGAACATAGCTGGTTGCTTTGCTGAAGAGAGTAGGAGAAAAGTATCAATTCGCTAAGTGTTTGTCGCCTGGCCACTCAACCATGAATGTCTATGGTGGTCTTATAAATATTTGATAACATTATGCCATACATGAATGCGCTACAGTTTCTGGACAAACGTTCTTACAACATTTTTAGCAATACAAAGAAAAAGCTTTCAGCCCGTAAAGTTCTTTTTTCTCAGACTTTATTTTCACCCTCACTACCCCTAAAATTAATCGGTAATCATTAATCTTATTTTGATTCAGATACAGTGGGACCATGTCTACGAAGCTCGAGGTAGCAACCCTCGTTTTCGTTTTATATCTCACAATCAGTGTGCATGGTAACAAAAAGCGCACAAAGAGATCTGGAGGTGAGATTTTGATAAACAGTAAACTTTTTACTGAGCAGCTGATGAAAAATAGACAACTATTCATAGACAACTATAAAATCAAAACAACACAGTATGTCGGTACTTGTACCTTAATGTAGGCTGCCATAAACGTTGTAAATACACTTGAAGCTTATTAAAATTTCAATTCGCTTCTGTATTTTCAGGATACCCATCATTCATTGAACTATTGAGCAGCGGTCCTGACCGTCTGTCCATCCAAAATGCAGACTGTCAGTTCAACAAGAAAGTACAAAACTGCGAAACAGAATACAAGAAGAATTCGGGCCAATGCCCGTTCCATCTAGTACTAGCTCAGCTCTTTCCAAGCGTCTCAATTGGTACTGTTACAAAAGGCTTCCTACCCGAAGAGAAATTCCTCGTTGAGGATTTCAAAATTAACAAATGCTCTAATTCCGACAAACACGAGACTGTCCTTTTTAACGTAGTTGGAATTGAGTCACTAGAAGTGGCTCCAAGGTACTTAACCTTCGCTTCAGCCAGTAAATTGAACATTTACTGGGGATATAACGAGGATGTCACATTGGCCAAACTTAGCGTCAATCTAAATGGACAAACGTCAGTAGGTAGGTATTCATCTAACTGGTCTATTGATGCAATGTTTATCATCAATTGAATTTTACATATTAACACTTGCTACCCCAATGTCAATGTAACAATACCTTTTCTTTAAGGTGACAATGTAGCTGTTCCGATGCAGTTCAAGAAGAAACAGGGCGAAGAAGACTACGTCATAAAGTTAGACATGGCCTCTTTGAACGTGAACGAATTTTTCGATAAATTTGGCATTGATACTGCAACAATGATTGGTGAAGACCTGGAACAAGAGAGAAACATGCTTGGCCTGACATCATTGCACATTCAAAGCCCGGATATCCAAGGACTCTACTCTGCAGGCAATGGATTTGAGTTGACCGCGACTGGAACAATTCGCGCTCCAGATTTGCCAAGTGACGCCTCAGATTTCTACGTATTTGTGCAGGATTTCAAAAAGAGCACTGTGGAGGAGGGCCAGACAGAGGCAAGCTTTGGCAAGCCAATTGGTGGTGTTTTTGCATTGTATAAGACAAAGGGAGCTAAAGTAACTGACGCTGTGATGTCACTTACTGGACAGTCCATTGCTGAGTTGAATATATTCAGACGCGCAAATGAAGTGGCAATCGCTGTTGCGACACAGAACATCTTCTTCATCAACCAGCCCAAGCTGAATAGCGTGAGTTCAAAGTTTGTGCCAGAGAAGGGATTGAATTTCATAGACAAGGGATTGAGCATCATTCACTATACTGAAAATGCAAACAGAGACATCAAAAATGAAGATGGCCAGGTAAGAATAGGTCAAAGTTGCAATTGAGTTTGTTTTTTATTTTTCTTGTTGCTCTTGTTGCTCTTTTCTTCTTGAACTTGCAATGTTGATACATAGAACCAGCAAAGTATGTACAAGCTCTCTTCATTTAAAAAGATGTTGCCTTACTTTGGTGATGATGCTCTGGAGAGGAGAGCAGGCGTGAAGCATACTAACGTGATCCTCATGATTTCATGATACTCGATAATGTGATGTTATGCAATTTTTTGTATCAGTGTTCTTGTTGGTGACAATAAACCCCCTTCCCTTTTGATGACGATTATTTCTTTTCTTGACAAGACAAAAGAAAAGATTCTTTTTCGGGGAGAAGTGACAAAGGATAAGATAATTTGGAGGACACCAGAAATCGTGGAGACAACAATGCAGCAAATAGCAAGCATGGTTTTACCTGATATATCCATCAACGGCTTGGCTATCAACGGTGATACCAAAGCTCGCTTTGTATCTATGGATATCTCGAAGCAATGGAAGCGTCTTGAAGTAAATTTCAACTTGACTGAAATCGTTCCAGTCCTCAGCAACAACCTTGTTTCTCTTTTGAATGCAACTATTACTCTTAGTGCATCGCCAGGTTTCACAGGCGATTATCACTATTGGGAATTGAGTGGACAAGGACGTGAAGTTATCTTAGGTATGAGCTCGAATAGAAATTTCAAGATCGGATTTGTTTAGCTTGTTTTATCTCATGAATATATATGTGTTAATCTTCTGTTTCAGATGAGCTTGTTGAAATATTGATACAGGAAGGACCTGAAGGGACGTCCGTTACAGCTGATGCGAACATATTCGACATGAAGACACTGAGAGACAGAACAAGAGCGACTTACTTCCCAGATGAATACGCAGAGAGATTTCCATACGCACTTGATTTTGCACTTGACAACATGCAATACGAAGCAGTGTTTGAAAGACCCGAGGTTTTGAAGTGAGTTGAGCTTAACCAAAAAAATTCTAAGTCTAATTACATTGTTGTATAATAAATCCAAGTAAACAAAAGAATACATATAGCAAGGGCTTGATTCTTGGGGCACACTGATGCAATAACACAGAGATGTTTGACTAAACTTACACAAAGATGTAGTGAATGCCTTAGCGTAGCACCATTTGCATAGAACGACATTGAGGCTAGTCGTGCTGTTATTCAAGGGCCTTCTGTTTCCATGGTTTTATAGACCGCTCACAACTTGCGACTCTGACCCAGAATGATTTGATTTCAGGATGAAAGGATACGTGGCCGGTGAATCTAGGGTTGCCATAGAGATTATCTATTATCTTGACACAAGTGGTCCAGAGTTGAAGGTAGCTATGCTGTACAGAGATGAACATCTTCACAAGGTTGCTAACCAGTTTTACGGAGAGGAGATTATGAGCACCACTTGGATGAAATTTGAAAGTATAGGTAAGCCTGCCGCTCACTGAATTAAACGCTCTCCAATCTTCCAATTGATTGCAACAGACTTTATATTGAACTCGCTAAGATGGTAGCGTCTGACAACGACTCTCCTCTTTTGTGTTTGTGTTTTGTCCCAGTTCCAAATGAAGATCTCTGGACTGCTCACCTAAAGAGTACCCATTACAGGCTCTGTCATTATTTCTAACATTTTCTCTTCCCAGTTATCATCATGAGACATAAGAGGGGCAAGCACGACTTTGAGAAAAGAGTCTTTCAAAATGCTGACAATTTTGGTAAGTATAGAGCTCATTGTTCAATGATAAGAGAATTCTAACCTTTCCTAACCACACTCTATCCCTAAAAGGTACTTGAACCCTCTTCAACTGTGTTGCACCATCGCAGCGCAAAGAGCTGCTGTTGTTGTTGTTGTTACATCTTATTTTAATCGGCGAAGCATTAACTATCATATTGCAAACTCTTAAATAGAAACTTCCTTGCAAAAGGCCCAAAGAATCCCGAGTTTAGGCCAATGCATTCAGTGATGTTGTACTCCAGTTTCTTTAATACACCCAGCTCCAACAAGACAGTATAATGATGAAAATTCATTTAGCCATTCCATTGACCCACAACTCAACTTGTATGCTTGACTGCTTCTTTTCAGATGGACTCACAGGCGGTAGTGCAGGTGTAGGTCTTGTTGCCGAAGATTTCATCCTCTCAGAATGCCCTCCGGATGCCAAAATGTGCAACTTCCTCAGCATGCACAACCGAATTAATGATGAGATCTACCGAATCAAATACTATGGTCAACTGCTGGCTAAGAAGTTCAAGCTAGAAGGAACGATCCAGCCCACAATTTATTTGAGTAGAGATCTTTGCTTTGGAGGCTTCCATGGTGCGCTTGAATTCAAAATGATAGCCAATGACAAAGGAGACAGAACCTTTATACAGTCTAAGCTTTACATCGAGTCTGAAGATGAGGTCTACCCAGGTAAGCAGTTTCCAGGTAACTTTCGCTAGTTAGCCCAACCTCTAACAACCCTAGCTCACAGAGATGGAAAACTGATTGTCATTGTATAAAATTGCGTATGGCATAAGATAATTCGCCATTTAGTGTCCAATTTTATTGTTTTTTCTCTTGCAACCTGTTTTTCTAACCACTGCACCATTAGGTCCATCTCAAAAATTATTTAAACCCATGGAAAGTAGTTGTTAAGAAGGTACCAGTGGCATTCAATTTCGATGAAAATAGAACAAAACACTTAATGCTTCATACCATTGGTTTATATAATGTAAAATTTTATGCAATAACATATCCGTCACCTGTTTTTAGTTCACAATAAAAGCTTACTGTTAAAGTCATAAATAGTTCGTCATTCGCAAACTAATATCTATTGCAACAAGTATTTTGTGAGTACATTCTGTTAATTATCATATATTTTTCAAATGCAGCAAAAGTATTCCAAGATGCTTCAGACAGACTAATTCTCGAAATTGGTGACAAAGGGTCAAAGTCAACAAGGCTTCTCAAACTTAGGTTTGCTTACATGGAACCGCTGCGAGCGAAGTTTTCTATTCCATACGATCGACAACTTGATGTTTTAGGTATTTATTTACATAACGAAATTAAGGCATTTCCCAGAATGCTCCTGATATGAAATTCTTATCATGCGTGCTTCGATACGTTCAATAAACGATAAAGTAAATCTTTTGTCAATAATAAAAATTCATAAAATTTTCATGTTGTCTTTTTGATTTTTCAGAACTCAAATCAACGTTACATCTTGGCTTTGTTTCGAGTTCACTCATCACGCTCAGTGGTGAGACAAGTCGACAGTACATCTACTATAACTCGAGAAAAATCCAGTTCGTTGGTGAAAGTAGTCAATTATCCATCAGAGAAATTGAAGATGCATTTCAATTTCAACCATCGCCAGATCGCATCAGAGATGGTGAATTTAAGCAACAAGTCATAGTGGCATTCAATTCGGATGAAGAAAGTAAGCTTGATATATTTATTTGATTTTTAATTCTTGGACTCACATGTTGCAGCTAATAGTGTCTACTAGATGTGTAGATACCATTTTATCTATGCCACGTATTTAAAACAAAGCAAGGATTTGTTTATAGCTACTTTGTCTTTGCGCGCACTTAGAGTTTATTCTAAGTGCACCACGTTTTGAGTCAGATACTGTGGCATTGTTGTCTTTACTGTCTACTTTGTTAAACACTTCTTTAACAACATGCATTGGAAAGACTCATTTTTTCTAATTTTAGTTTGGAAGGTTCCAGATTACGACATTGAGGTGGAGAGAGGGCTTCACTTTTTTGGAAAACTAACTCTGAATGCTGAAGAGGCGTACGAAGCTTTGATATCATTGACAGATAACAGAGAAATGCTGGCAGAAATCGAACTACCTCCTCTTCGCTATGGACGTTCACTGACAGATTCATCAGGAAGAGCAAATTACAAAAACGTCAATCTTTTCCTGACACAGGATTCCGAGCGTCCAGAATCCGGCCCAACCTTATTTGTGAGTCCGCATAAAGAGCAACTTCGGGGATACTGCCAAACAATTGGAATGCAGGGCGAGTTCTCAAGCGCATATTTCCAAAGCGATAACAAAAATGAGTTCCAGATTGAACTGAATGGAAAAATGTACAATGAAGTCGACAACGCAGATATTCTCCTCACCACAGATGGAGAAGGGAAACCAGAAACATTTGCATTTAAGGTATTTCCTATTTGTTGTCTTTGTTGAAGCCTTTGTTACCTGCATGCTGTTCAATAAACCATGGACAAAAAAGGAACCCTCTATATATTATAAACATGATAGTGAAACCAACTACAAAAATTAAGTTTTCAGTATGGGTTTATTCGGTAGAGGGGGTTCTAATTGAGGCAATGAGAATATGAGCAAAACTAACCAAACAACACTCTTTACATTGCAGTACAAAGTAGACATAACACAACAGGCAAGAGAAAACATGAAACTGGAGTTTAGAAATTCCCTCACTGACGTTAAAGATCAAATCACTAAAGGCAAAGATGCTGCTAGCACTGTCTACAGCGATGTGGAGGAGCTCTACAATGGTCACGTAAGACGCAAGGCAGAATATGACGAAGAAGCAACAAGAGCAGAAAAAGAAATATTGAAAAGTAACCTGAATATCGATCAACAAGTGCTAGATATATCAACGAATTGCATTGACAAGTGCAAGACAGGTATGCATAGGCTTAAGGCTTAACACAAACTCAAGGTTTACATTATCAAAGGGTTCGAGTCCAACACGAAGCAAGTTCGAGTATAAGTATTGTCTTTGTATCATTGTATTATACAATATTATACCGTGACAAGGGTTTGAGCCAACACTAAGTACTCAGAAGTATTGTTTTTGTATCATTTCAGTGTCAATGCCAGGAATTGAGTGGAAAGAGAATTGCATCACTCAGCCTGGGAATAATAAACGTTCATTAAAGTGCATGACTTGGAATGAAGGCAAAGAAAAAGTCGTCAACGTCATTTGTTTGTTGAAATGTGAAGCAAAGAAGTACAGTTCAACAGGAGTTAGTGTCAAAGAACTCAAAGATATAAGGGTGGGTTTCGCAAATGTTTTTGCAACCTTCTTCTTTAGTCCATACACTATCAAGTTCAATGTTGCTGATAAAGAAGCTTTATGCCACAAATAAGTCATTAAGAGTTACATCTGAGACATCCGTGGCCCAACATTAAAATCATGTTTAGCCACATTACAACAAACCATATCACACCGATCAGCAACATTAACTCTGCTACTCATAGCTACATTTAAGCCATCCCTGTTAAAGAATTCCTCTTTATCTATTATGTATTATTTTTATTTTCCGTATAGCTCTTATTGAACAGATACCGCGAGTTAAAGATTTCCTCACAGAACGAACAGCGTTTTGTAGCTGTTCTTGAAGAAGCAAAAACTGTCGCAACGGAAACAAAGACAATGATAGAAGAAAAGACCAACATTGACGCAGATATAACGAAACTCCTTGCCATGGCAGATCCAGCCAACATGGTGACAGTGTCACGAGTAGTTGTAGAAGAGGATATTGCTGTTCCACACCCACCCTGCTTGCCATTTCAAATGCGATTCACCATTAACGCCCAAGGACAACAACAACAAGATGGAACTTATGACGTGTGCTTTAACGGTGAATTCTACAAGAACCTTGGTGTGCGCATGCTTCGTGTCAGCTATCCCCAAATCAATGCAATGTATAAGGCTTTGGAAGAGGCAGAACTCCGCTACGCTCGTCTCAGAGGGATCGACAAAAGCTTGAAACGTGTCATGGAAGATATTGAAAAAGACCAAAACACACCACCGCCACAAGATACTGCGAGTGGCCGTCGGCGTTCTGAAACGGGAGAGATGCAATCAGATCCAGCAGAAAGACGGTTGGAGAGGATTGCGAAACGAATACTACCCAGGTTCACATCCATGAACGACAAGACCCAAATGGGATTTGTTCACTATTCGCCCTGGGCCGTTGCAAGACGATCCGAGCCATTCATTTATGCCGACAGATCCTCCAACCTCGGAGGTGCATTTAACATGTCCACACTTAATGGTAACGTACTTTTTTATTGCTATGTTCCATCTAATGTTTAATAATGTATTGTGTAGCTTTGAACATAGTATAGTGTATCGTGTGTAGCATTTTGTGATGTTGGTAATACGTGGTATTACATGACATAGTAATGCCATGACATGGCATTACATTAGTATGCTACCTGACAGTGTATCACCAAAATCTGTCTTCCCCTATTACCTAATTTGATCTGAGCTAATTTGAGTGGTGTGTAATTGATCTGTTTGCGCTCTAGCATACACAACCTCGTTCTTGATACTCCCTATTGCTAATGTTTCAAGCTTCAGAACCAATAAGAAAAAACTCACCTTTCGAAAGCTGTGTCCAACCCTGTCTCTTTGCTCCGCCAAAGCAAACGATCACCCATTCTTCTATTTGTAATTGTCTCTCAGTTCTACTGATGTCCACCTCATTCTTCTGGTATCAGTCCTCCTGTAAATAGCCGGGGAATATAGCATAAATACAACATGAATAACATGTTACAGTAATTATATAACAGCACGCAGGGCGTTGGATGCACAGCAAATCAATTGCAAGTGTTCATGTATTTTCAATAGGACATTCAAGCTGTCACAAGATTAAGAAGGTCGTACAGCAATACAGGGACGTAACAAGTGGCTTGAAGACAATTACTGATCATTATCAGCAAGGCAAATTGTATTATGGAGACAAGAAACAATCACTGACAAAGGATCTACAAGACTCGTATGCCTTCCTTCAAGATCAAAGTAAGTCAACTACATTAAAAGCCCACCATGTTTACACAAAAGGCTTTTTACTAACTCCAAAGGTCCAACACTGTAGCTATATTTGTGACGTTTTCTTGTAGTGAATAAAACTGCGCTTTCACCTCTTGATCAAGAAAGCATGATGTATTGGTACAAATACACACAAGCAGGTAGTATTAACCTAAATCATTGATAACGTTTATCAATCTTTAACAGCTATCTATATGGCAATTTTAACTCTACTTTGGTATAATATTCTACTTTCTGCTCTCCTGACAGAACTTATCAATGGTTCATGGTCCAAGGACTTTGACAGTTATTTTCCTTTTGATAGTTTTCAAAGGTACTTTCAGCAAGCTTGAATATTTTGCAGGGTTGAAAGATTATTTTGAGACTATTGAAAGACAACTGTCTGAGCACAACAAAAGAGGCTTAGAATATTGGCGATCAGATGTATCCGTATTCTTTGACAAAGGCAAATTGCTCAACGAGCTTCACAGTTTTGGCCAAAGAGCTTATGCTCGTTCAAACATTCCCAAGAAAGATACACAAGTTCGTTCTTTCAACAAAGTTGGAGAGGTTGTGTATAGTCTTGTATCCTGTTGTCATTACATTTATCATGGCTTTTGTAAACGAAAACAATATTTTCTATCTCTAATTCCTTTTTTGCAGACTATTCGACAGGTACTATCCCAGCCAGGAGTGACATTGGAGTCTGCTAATGCAATGATCAGCAGTGTTTCTAGCCAATTGGACCATCTGCACAAGTCAACCTTCACTTGCCATTAAACAATATTCGCTAAATATTGTAACTTTCCTATGAAACATCAAATAATATAAATGCACTCATACAGTAAGAAATGTCTTAACAATCAACGAATAAGTTTAGATTTTGAAGCTAATAATTATAATATTTAGTTTAGATACTACACTACAATAATCACTCATGATGCAAGCGAAAGGATTAATTTATCTTCTTATTACGACTTGTTTTCAAATCAAGTTAAAATGCTCAATTTGTTAACCAATTTACATTACAAAGTGCCTTCTTCTATTTCCAGCGATGATTTTTCCCAATCCAAGAACTGAATGCTCAGGTATTGATTTTTCAATACTTTTTATTCACTTGAAGAATATCATCTGATTTGTTTTTACTTCAAAGCAACGATACTTGGAAACGAAGTCTTAAATTATTTGATCACAACACCCCCTAATGGATAAGCCTGACCAAAGAAGACCGGCAAAAAAGGGATAAATTCTTGAACTGGAGACCATAGCTGAAGGAATCCTTGCATATATACTTATAATGAAAACCTTAGTTCGTCAATTTTCCCTAATGTGCAAATTTACTGTGGATTGCAGACTACAGGCCTGATTATGTTGTGGAGAAAATTCGCTGGTGATCTAACACTCAAGAGCTAGGTTCAGGTTGCAATGCTTAGTGTTATGGTCAAGTAATGGCACTGCTAGATCAATTAGCAGTACGAGCTATAAGAGAAGTCGAAAGAGCATCTGTGTTTGCCTCGTTTCCATCTTTTCCATACAGCTATGTCGTACCTACCACGGTACATGCCTTCTCATTCCTGGTCATTATGGCCTATTGCCTTTGTTTATAACCCCAGATAATATAGATGTTTAATAATTTAAGCTCTTGATTATCTCATAGTTGACTTTTTGGTCCGCCTAGCGTGAATACTTGAACGTACACTTTAATTCAAAACATGCCCTAGTAGACAGATGTAAAATTGACTGACTGAGGAACAGTATGGTGCAGTTTTTGGACTTGGGGTACAATTGCTAGATAGTGTCCAGAATTTGTCAAAATTCCTGTTCAGTGCACCTACGGTTTATGAATAGAAAAAGGACAATCTTAATGTATTAATTCCCAGTATCACTACTTGTGGAGTGCGAACGTACATATTACAATCGAAACATTCCCTAAGAGACAAATGTACAGAAATGTGACGACAAATAGTCTTTTTTGAACTAGATGCCACAATTCATAAAAATTTTACGATATTCCTGTTCACAAGAGATTTTTAAACAGAAATGCTTCCTGGTTCTTGAGCTGGAAGTCACAGTTTTTAAGTATTTTACAACATTTTTAAATATCCTTCTTCCTTTAAGACTTATGAACAGAAAATGTTTCCTTTGTGGTCCTCCTTGCATCAATGATTATTGCTTGGAATAAAATCATATGGGGATCGAAAAAACATTCCCTTGTGGCAAAATCTACAAAAACTGACCACAAAGGGTTTATATCTGGACTAGAGGCCATAGTGTTAAAATATTGTACACCATTCCTCTTTATGTAAGGGTCATGGAGAAATTAGGAACTTTCCGAACCTCATGTGATACACACTTGGGAATGAGGAAACATGACACATGGTGTTTGAAACATTTATGAACAAGTGTATAGAAAACTGTCAACATAAAGTTTGGGTCTACTTGCAAACTCTCCATCTAATGCAAAGAAATCGTAAATTCATTACTTTGTCTGTTTGGCAAGTATACCTTGCAATATGAACGTTATTTGTGATTACAATCAACAAACCATGATGGTTTTTACTTGTTATGACCTACAAATAACCAGTTTTTGCAGTTCAACTGATCCTGGTGGCCCATTGTCATCATAATATAACGAATGTTTTAAAGTTTTCTTGGATTTCATTCAAACGCTGAGCAGTTATACTTAGCTGATGCAAGAAGATACACATCGCCGGATGAAACGGTAGGCTCTACCTGTTGCCAAGTATGCCCTTATTTGCTATTTCTATCTTCCTCAACACAATATTTGAAATATTTGCATCGCATTACAAGTAGCATGATAACAAAATGTGCAAAATATCGAGAAATTTCTAAGAATAAGTGAGAATTCAAGTAATCGCGAGTCAAACAAAGGAACACAGGTCTTTGTCAGGGGAAGCAAAATCAGGCTTAGCGCATTCAAATCAAATTGCAATTGATTCATCGAAGCTATGGTTTATGATTTAACTGTGTCAAGAGACTTTAGTAAATTAATTAACATAAAAATTAAAACAAATATAACAACTATATTGGTTCAATACTTCAGTGGCATTGCCAACTCATCATCGACGCCTTTCATTACAGCTCATAGTAGTAATACACAACAGTACAACTGTTGTGTAATACACAGTAATACACAACAGTTGTAATGTAATGTACTCTTGTATGATCGTTTTGTACGATATTACTTGGTTTGGTATATCTAGCACAGCATTCAGGTTTTAACAATGGCCACCTGAAACTGCTGTTTTGACTCTGGCTTAGATATAGCTACAAGGTGCCAAGTATTTGCTACGTTAAATCTTATTGGTCTTTGTTAGAATGTGCTCGTGCCAATTAAGGGCATAAAAGGGTAAATGTGAGGGTATAAAATAAGCCATGGTCATCCATAGCTACAAGGTGGTAAGATTAGGAATCCACTACACCATGATTCAAGACAAGAAACACTCCTTTGTTGAGCGAAAATTACAGGTTTTCTTACTGAGACGACAAACAAACTGGTTGTCTTTTCACAGGCAGAAGAAAAACATCTTGTTGTGAAATGTGTTTATTGTTCAAGCACTCATCCTTGAATTGCTCTGTTGGTCTTATTAATGAATGATAGCAAACACTAGGTCACACTTCATCATGTGCATGAGTAGATATAGGTAGTAAATTTGACAAGTGGTCAGTGGTCTTATAAAACGCAGGTCACTCCGTCCATCTCATGCATGAATAGACTGTACCATACTTGTCACAGGGATAAGAGGAGGCAATTAGCATTGGTCCTTAAGATCCAGAATAAAGTTGCCGGTTTTGATTTTTATTTCCCAATATATCATTCGTTAAAAATTCCAATCCTTTCACAACCAGGCATAGCACCAGCTTAACCAACTTGTACCTTACAATGTCTCATACTAAGAGTAGTTAGCTACGAGGAAAGATAATGCGCGTCAGGTTCGATCGACACCCTTAATGTTTGGCCTTCGATAGCAGTGGAACAGCAGTCTTTAACTAAAATTGGGTAGCTTTTCTTCAACAAGCCTTTGCTTTATGGCAAATTTAGATATGCTCCACTTAATTAAAAATTGAGGCCTCTGATAAGAGAACAATTCAAGAGCTATGCTGAAGTTACACATTCGATTTGTTCACTTCGTTGGTCATTAATTGTTAATCATCAATCATTAATCTTTTTTTGATTTAGATGCAATAGGAATATGTCTAGAAAATTCGAGGTAGCAACCCTCGTTTTCGTTTTATGTCTCACAATCAGTGCACATGGTCACAAGGACCGCACAAAGAGATCTGCAGGTAAGGCTGTCTGAACACTAAACCCTTTATTTTGCTGCGCCATAAAATATCGAAAAATTGTTTAAACTCATTGGCAAGGTCAAAGCAGTAAATTATGTCGGTATTTGTACTTTTGAGGGCTGTCATAGAATCTTTAACTACCTTTAAAGCATCTTTTAAATTTTAACTGAATAATGTCTTTTTAGAATACCCAACATTCACTGAACTGTTGGACAGCGGAGCTGGCAGCCTGTCCATCGAAAACACGGACTGTCAGTTTACAAAGAACGTACAAGACTGCGAAACGGAATACAGGAAGACTGCAGGTCAATGCCCGTTCCAACAAGTATTGTCGCAGCTTTTCCCTGGCCTCTCAATTGGTACTGTTACAAAAGGCTTTCTTCCCGAAGAGAAATTCATCGTTAGTGGTTTCAAAATTAACAAATGCACTGATTCCGACAAAAACGAGGCGGTTACTTTCAACACTGTTGCAGTTGAGTCACTGGAAGTGGCTCCAAGGTATTTAACCTTCGCTTCAGCCAGTGAGTTGAACATTTACTGGAAATATAAAGAGGATGTCACATTGGCTAAGCTTGTTGTCGATCTGAAAGGACACACATCAGTAGGTAGGTAGAAAACTCCTAGTTTTTTTTACACATATATTGTCATCTCTTTAATGGCACTTGTTAGTTGTTCTGTCGATATAGACATGGCATGTGAACGAAAAAAGAGAAAAGGCAAAGTTCTGTTTGATATATCGAGTAATTAGACGTTAGTGGTAGATGATATATTGAGGCTCAGCTGTAGCTAGAATACAGTTCGAGTTAAAGCTACGGTTAAACTTTGGATTGCTTTCCAGGTGGCAATACAGCTGTTCCGATGAGGTTCAGGAAGAAAACAGAGAGGGAAGACTACTCCATGAAGTTGGAAATGGCTTCATTGAACGTGAACAATTTCTTCGAGAAATTTGGCATTGATACTGCGACGATGATTAGTGAACATCTGGAACAAGAGAGAAACATGCTCGGTCTGACATCACTGCACATGCAAGATCCAGCAATCAAAGGGATCTACTCTGCAGGCGACGGATTTGAGTTGACCGCAACTGGGACAATTCGCACTCCAGATTTGCCAAGCGATGCTTCAAAATTCTACGTATTTGTGCAGGACTTCAAAAAGAGCTCTGTGGAGGAGGGCCAGACGGAGGCAGGCTTTGGCAAGCCAATTGGTGGTGTTTTTGCATTGTATAAGGGAGATGAAGCTGACGTAACCGATGCTGTCATGTCACTTACTGGCCAATCCATGCCTCAGTTGAACATATTCAGACAAGTGAGAGAGTTGGCAATCACTGTGGCAACGGAGGACATCTTCTTTATTAACCAGGCGACACTGAATAAGCTGAGTTCAAAGTTTGTGCCGGGCAAGGGATTGAATTTCATGGACAAGGGATTGAGTATTATGCACTTTACTGCAAACTCAAACGGGGATATCAAAAACGAAGACGGGCAGGTAATTTTTGCTAAGTACTGCAAGTGGGTTACTTTCCCATTGTTCTTGCAAGGGTAAAATGTAAGCAACTTTGAGGCTGCAATGTCAAGATTTTAAGACTATCAAATAGATTTTGATCTTTATTGATGCTGATGCTCAGGCTAGTATGAATGAAGCATACTTATCTGACCCTGATCATAGGAATCAATATCATAGTTCTTAATAATATCATCATCATCATCAGTGACGTATTTCGTCTGCATGAGATGACATTACGCTGTTTAGGTACTACAGCCTTCCAAGCTTGGCGATTTTGTGCAGTGTTCTCTATGTTATCTTCTTTGTATAGACAACCTTTCTGCAGATCCTTCTCCACTATTTTTATCCAGGTTGTTTTTTGTTGGCTCTTGGGAGTTTAACTTTCCTTTTATGCTTTCCTTACAGGCGTTCTTCATTTAGCCTCTAAGTGTCTTAATGATATGTTCTTGTTTGTAACAATAAATCCCCTTTACTTTAATAATAACCACAACCTTTTTTCTTGGCTAGACAAAAGAGAAGATTCTTTTCCGGGGTGGAGTGACAAAAGATAAGATTATCTGGAAAACACCAGAAGTTGTAGAGACGACCATGCAGCAAGTGTCGAGCATGGCTTTTCCTGAAGTATCCATCAGCAATTTGGCAATCAACGGCAATACCAAAGTACGCTACGTATCCATCGACTTTGTGAAACAGACGAAAAGTCTTGATGTAAATTTCAATCTGACTGACGTCGTTCCAGTTTTGGACAACAACCTTGTCACTCTTCTGAATTCAAGCATTACCCTTAGTTCATTGCCGGCTTCTGGCGGTGACTACGATGAATGGGTTTTGAATGGAATAGGGCGTGAGGTTATCTTAGGTATGAGCTAGAGTATTGACTTCGAGCTGGAAATATATTTTAATTGCTTGGCTCGATTCGTAAGAAGAAACAAGATGTCGTATATGCTTATGTTTAGATTTATCTTTTCAGATGAGCTCGTAGATATAACTGTGGGACCAAAGTATGGAAACACATACGTTACGGCCGATGCAAATATATTCAGCATGAAAACATTGAAAAACAGAACAAAAGCGACTTATCTTGAAGAAGAATATGATGAGAAATTTGCATACGCAGTTGACTTTCCAATTGATAATATGCGATACGAAGCCGTATTTGAAAGATCTGAAGTTTTGAAGTAAGTCTTGGATAAGTTAAGCATTTTAGCATGAGCTAAAATGCTTAACTTTCACCATATTGCATTATAACACGAGTATGAGAATTGGAAAGTTGAATATGGGAAATGGCAATTGTTCGATTTTTTTCACACAGCATTACATAAAGTCTCCGGGTTTACCCAAGCTCAGATATAACAAACTTTTGAGTACTTTAAGGCCACGATGTAGCCCTATTGTTATGTATATCGAGGTCTTATTTACTTGTCTCAAAGTTCATGACATGTAGGTAATTCACAGCATAGCTTGATGCCATATTGACTTCGTTTTAGAATGAAAGGAAACGTGGTTGGTGAAAGAAATGTTGCAATAGAGATTATCTATTATTTTGACACAAATGGTCCACAGTTGAAGGTAGCTTTGCTATATAAAAATGAATATCTCCACAAAGTGGTCAATCGGTTTTATGGAGAGGAGAAAATGAGTTCCACTTGGATGAAATTTGAGAAGATAGGTAAGCATGTGTATTTAGATGTTTTAAAGTTGCATGCTGTATGTTGCATGTAACGTTATAATGGCTACCTTATAATGGCTGTGTTATCATTCCCGATGAACCATAGCATGTAAGCAAAGGATGAAGCTGGGGTGTCATGGCTTCCCGGTCTATGGATTATAACTACTGATTTATTTCAACCTTTATTCTTTCATGGCTTGAGTCTCAGCTTTAGATAACTAGTGCTTTAAAATTAGCAAGATAAAACTTTTAAGTAAGCATTTCGCATATGCTGCATGCAACTACGTTATAACGGCTACCTTATAATGGCTGTGTTATCATTACTAATTGTTAATCTCTACTTTGATTTCCTTCCATCAGTAATTATCATGAGTAAGAAGGCTGGAAAGCATGAGTTTGATAGATCAATCTTCCAATCTGCAGAAATTGGTGGTGAGTTAAAAAAACAAATACGTTTAGCGTGATAGATGAAGGCCTCTTGCTACTGCAAAATTTTTTTAAAGACTATAGAGTCAAATGAATAGAGTTAACTCCACATACTTGGAAGTTATGAGAAAGTGTCGAGGTTTCAAGCTTAGCTTTCACAATTTTTCTATATATCTGAATATGTGATTCCTTTTATTGCTTGACGTTCAGCTCCAGGTGGTGGTGTAGCAGTGCTTGCCGAACATTTCATCTTGTCAGAATGTCCCCCAGATGCCAAAATGTGCAACTTTCTCAGCATGCACAACCGAATCAACCCGTATATCTATCGCATCAGATACTACGGCAAGTTGGGGTTGACGAAGATCAAGATAGAAGGAAAAATCCTCCCTACGATTTGGCTGAACGACCATCTCTGCTTTGGAGGATTTCACGCTGTGCTTCTATTCAGAATGACCGCCAACGAAGAAAAGGGAGACAGAAACGTTATAAAGTCCAAGCTTTACATCGAGGCTTCAGATGAGATGTACCCAGGTAACAAATTCTTTTTATAATTTTAGAATGAATCAAGCAAGGACTTCTTGGTGAGAGCGCATTTAAAAGTATGTCACTGTCCAATTAAGTGTCAACATGCATTCACATGAGTTTTTATGTTACTTTTAAATTCAGCAAAACTTTACCATGATGCATCAGACAAACTCACTCTGGAAATTGGTGAGGATGAATCAAGATCAACAGTGCTTCTCAAAGTTGATTTTGCAGTCATGGATCCGCTGCGGGCGAAGTTTCTTATTCCAGACAATCGTCAACTTGATTTCTTAGGTATTTATTCATTATTAGGAAAAAATATTCAATCTTAATTAAAGAAACTTCCGACATGAGATTTTTGCACATACATGAATCGATGTTAGTACCTCAAAATTAAATTAGTGTGCTGCAAATTACTGTGCCTAACTGGAAGTAATTAGAAGCAATCCGAAAGTGTCTCCCAAGAAAGAATCCAGTCTCCATTTTAATTCTATGCCAATAACATATGTCCGCAGGGAGCTTCATTTGATCGTTTTCGCATTTCAGAGTTCAGATCAAGACTTCACCTTGGTACAGTTTCGAACTCTCTGATCACCTTCAGTGGAGGTTCGAGTCGGCAGTACGTCTACTCACATTCAGAAAAAGTTCAGTTCGTGAGTGAAAAGACGAGACTATCTGTCAGGGCTATCGAAAATGCCTTTGGACTTGAACGGTCACCAGATCGTATCAAAGATGCAGTGTTCAAACAACAAGTCATAATGGCATACAATTCGGCTGACGAAGGTATCTTACACTGATTAATAACCAACCAACGATCTACTTCAATCATATACTGCAACCTAGATATATGATATGATTCTTTATTCTTGAGTTCATAACCTTCAGCTAATCGAATATATCAAATATACATCTTATGATGCAGTTCCTTTATACTATAGCTACGTCATTCAGACAATAACATATTTTTACTCTGTCTACATCTCAAGAATCATTCTCTGTAGCCTCTTATATCTAAATACGGTGGCACTGTTGGTTTTCGCAGTGCAGTTTTTTGACAAATTCATAGGTAACAAGCTTTTTATCCTTCACAATTCCAGTTTGGAAGGTTCCAGATTATGAGATTGAGGTTGAAAAGGGGCTTCATTTCTTTGGAAAGCTGTCTCTAAATGACGATGAAGTATACGAAGCGATGCTAACACTGACAGATGACAGAAAGCTGCTGGCAGAAATTGAGCTACCTCCTTTACGCTACGGCCAGTCAATGACAGACGACAATGGCAGAAAAAATTTCCAGAGCGTTAATTTGTTCCTCACCAAAGACTCCGAAAGACCAGAATCAGGCCCGACATTACTTGTGAGTCCGGAAACTCAAGAACTAAAAGGGTACTGCCACACGATCGGAATGCAGGGCGAATTCTCAAGCACGTACCAAAAGGTACAAGACAACAAGAACGAGTATAAGATTGAACTCAACGGAAAGTTGTACGATGAAGTCGAGAACGCTGACATTGTTCTCACGACAGATGGAGAAGGAAAGCCGGAGGAGTATTCCTTTACGGTATGTCGTATTGTCATTTTGTAGTTCCTCTTTTGAGCTTTGTTGAAGCTTTTATTACTCGCATTTTGCTCAATTGTGATGGAGTTACTTTATCAAAATAGAATTAAGGTTGAAACAATACGAGTACTACAACAGAAGGAAGAGAGAAGGCAAGCCCTGACCTAATATATGGAAAATAGTAAATGCAGGGGTGACAGTACAAAAGCGGGGGTAACCTATCCTACACAATTGACCATGTGGTGATGCAACAAAGGGACACTCCGCATACAATTAGGCAAGACACTGTAGTTCATAACCAAGCATAATAGTCAGGCCTAACGACAAATTCTTGCAGATGTGCGGATGGGAATCAGTGCCAAGACAACTACTTAAGTAATAATCTTTCAATTGCAGTACAAGGTAGATGTAACACAACAGGCAAGAGAAAACTTGAAAGTGGAGTTTAGAAATTCCCTCAACGCCGTTAAGACTGAAATCACTAAAGGTAGAGAAGCTGCAGGCACTGTCTACAGTGATGTGGAGGAGCTCTACAATGGACACGTTAGACGCAAGACAGAATATGCCGAAGAAGCAGTAAAAGCAGAAACAGAAATATTGAAAACCAACCAGAATATCGACCAACAAGTGCTAGATATATCAACAAATTGCATTGATAAGTGCAAGACAGGTATGCATAGGCTTAAGGCATAGCAAAAACCCAAGTTGTAAAATGTCAAAGGGCTCGAGTCCAACACAAACCAAGTTCGAGTATAAGTATTGTCTTTGTATCATTTCAGTGTCAATGCCAGGAATTGAGTGGAAGGAGAATTGCATCACTCAGCCCGGGAATAATAAACGTTCATTAAAATGCATGACTTGGAATGAAGGCAAAGAAAAAGTCGTAAATGTCATCTGTTTGTTGAAATGTGAAGCGAAAAAATACAGTTCAGCCGGGGGCAGCCTAAGGGAACTCAGCAATATAAGGGTATGCTTTTAAGTTTGTCTCCGCATTTATTTTCCCTTTGTCCAGAACCCAATCTAACTCATAATTGAAGTCAATGCGTATCTGGGATACCCATTGCCATCGTTTATTCCATGCTTAGCTACATCAAGGCTAACCTTGCCAATATTAGGCAAACGTTACAAATATTAGACCCATTAGAGCAGCAATTATTCTGTTATCATAGCTAATTTAATGCCATCCTCAAATTTGGCACCGTTCTAGGCTTCCTCTAGTGTTTTTATACCTATAGCTGTTAAAAAATGTCCCGCTATCAAAGTTGCATTATTTTCCTTGTCCGTATAGCTCTTATTGAACAGATACCGCGAGTTGAAGATTCTCTCCCAGAACGAACAGCGTTTTGTAGCTGTTCTTGAAGAAGCGAAAGCTGTCGCAACGGAAACAAGAGAAATGGTAGAAGAGAAAACAAATGTTGACGCAGATATAACACAACTCCTTGCCATGCCAGATCCAGCCAGCATGGTGATAGTATCACGAGTAGTTGTAGACGAGGACATTATAGATCCACATCCACCCTGCT
Organism: Sanderia malayensis; assembly: GCA_013076295.1. NCBI lineage: Eukaryota > Metazoa > Cnidaria > Scyphozoa > Semaeostomeae > Pelagiidae > Sanderia > Sanderia malayensis. The sequence goes on from RQOL01000959.1 coordinate 43,209, forward strand.
TGCCATTTCAAATGCAATTCATCATCAACGCTGCAGGACAAGAACAACAAGATGGAACTTATGACGTGTGCTTTAACGGTGAATTCTACGAGAACCTAGGTGTGCGCATGCTCCGTGTCAGCTATCCCCAGATTAATGCCATGTACAAAGCTTTGGAAGAAGCAGAACTCCGCTACGTTCATCTCAGAAAGATCGACAAAAGCTTAAAACGCGTAAAGCAAGATATTGAAAAAGAAAAAAATGCATCACCACCAGAGGAAGAAGTTGGCCGTCGGCGTTCTGAAACAGGTCAAATTCTATCAAATCCCGCAGAACGACGATTAGAGAGGATTGCCAAACGAAGACTGCCCAAGTTCACATCCATGAACGACAAAACCCAACTGGGATTTGTTCACTATTCGCCGTGGGCCGTTGCAAGACGATCCGAGTCATTATTTTATTCCGGTGAAGCTCCTGACGTCAGAAGTGCATTCAACATGTCTGCTCTTGATGGTAACGTATTTTTCTCCATTGCTAAGTTATTCAATGTTATTGAAGGAAAAGTGTGTAGCTTTATACAATGTTGTATGAAGCTTCGTATATAGCTAACATTGTGTATCATATGTAATGTCCTTTATCTTTGCTACTATATAGTAGTAGCAGTGTGTGGTATCTATTCGGATAGTCCATCAACAAATTGCCGTCCCGTATTACTAAATTTGAACCACCCTGAATCTTGTATCACCGACATTTCTGTTATGGAGCTTTAACCTAATGAACCTCGCCAGTGGAGTTGTGGCTGGGGCTTTAGGATTGTCCATTGTTCCCTTCAAATTATATCGGATTTGTCAGATATTTTTAGCTTTTAGCCCTCGCTGCGCTCATTTAAATAAAATATGCATACTGCGACTCACCATCAACATCTTTAACCAGCTATCTCTTGAATTGCATCTTATTCCTCTGCTTGTTAAAGGAAAACAATCGCTCTTTCATCCATGCTTCCAATCTAAGGGAATGCAAGAGATCTGTTATTCCTTTGTTGTGTTCATCGGGTTTGATGTCTCACCAATCCAGCTTTAAGGCCATATCAATACTCTCACCAATCCAGTTTCAAGGCTATATCAATACTCCTATAAGTGGAAAAAAGCAATAATCATAATAACAGCTATTATAATAGTAAAAAAGGGATGTATAATTATGCATTGAATCTACAGTAAGTCAATGACAATCGTCTGTAATTGATTTAGGACATTCAAGCTGTCACAAGATAAAGAAAGTCGTACAGCATTACAAGGACGTGGCAAGTGGCTTGAAGACAATTACTGACCATTATCAGCAAGGCAAATTGTATTATGGAGACAAGAAACAATCACTGACAAAGGATCTACAAGACTCATATGCCTTCCTTCAGGATCAAAGTAAGTCAATGACATTAAAAGCCCACCATGTTTACACAAAGTCTTTTGGGCAATTTCAAGTGTGCCATTCTATATTTGTGACATTTTCTTGTAGTGAACAAGACTGCACTGGCACCTCTTGATCAAGAAGGCATGATGTATTGGTACAAATACACTCAAGCAGGTTATTAACTTAAATCATTAATAATGCTTTATAATTTTAAACAGCTATTTACATGGCAATTTAAACTCTGCTTTGGTATACTTAAGGCGCCAAAACGCTCTGCTCCCCTAACGTAATTTATCAAAAATTACGTTGTCTAATGACTTTGTCAACCATCTGATTTTGTTATTTTCAAAGATATTTTAGCAAATTTAAATTCTTTGCAGGATTGAAGGATTATTTTGATACTTTTGAAAGAAAATTGTCTGAGCACAACAAAAGAGGCCTAGAATATTGGCGATCGGATCTTTCTGCATTCTTTGACAAAGGCAAATTGTTCAATGAGCTTCACATTATTGGCCAGAGAGCCTATGCTCGCTCAAACATTCCCAAGAAAGATACACAAGTTCGTTCTTTCAACAACGTTGGAGAGGTAGTGTATAATTATCAGAAGTATTGCTGAAAGGAAAATAGCTAGCAGTTATTTTTAGAACATGCAGTTTACTTGATCTGTAACTGTGGGGTAGGGTTTTTGGAAAGCTCATAAGCTTCAAGGTATGACTTTATAGTTCAAAATACGCGTACAAAGCCTATTAAAGTTACTTTCCCCGTATAGCTTGACGTTGCACAAAGCTAAAAACAAGAGCTAAATAAGGCTAATTTATCTACAAATTTCTTCTTACAGACTCTTCGACAAGTGTTATCACAGCCAGGAGTGACACTGGAATCTGCTAATGCAATGATCAGCAGTGTTTCTAGCCAATTGGACCATCTGCACAAGTCAACTTTCACTTGCAATTAAACAATTATCCATTTTATGCCATATGCCTATGCTTACCATGTCATAAACCTTATACAAATATAATTAAAGGACTCCATTGCACACCAAATCTTGGTTAATTTTGTTTGCTTTAGATTTTAACTTTAATTGTCAGAATCTTTAGTTACATTACAATGCAAGTTGTTTAGATGCAATGCTTTACATGCAAATGGTGAAAAATAATTTCTTTTCTCGTCTTGTTTTGAACTTCAAGTAATAAGCACGATTGTCAATTTCCATATAACAAAACGTCATTCGGAAAAATAGCAACCAAGTGTCCCAAAGGATGAGGGAGCGATCCACAACACTAACCAGGCCCCGGGCCAAAATAAGCCACGCAAGAAAGTTTCCATAATCAAGAATAAAGTTTCGAAGTAGAGTAAAGCTATTCAGAGTCAAAAAAGCGTTTTTAAGCCGACAAAAGTTTTTCAAAATAGATTGTTAACTCAAGGATTCTACTTTTCCATTTAAACAGACTTGGTCGCACTTGGTCGCAACTCCTCGATTCTTGAAAGCTTTTCTCCATGCAAAAATATTTTCCAGGTTCGGAAAAAACCTTTCTCGATATCAAAACCTTTTTCGTGGCCAATTCCGGCCGCCACAGTAGTAGTGGCTTGAGTGGACCTTTGAAGAGGTCACCGAAAGAAGTCAAGTTTATTCACCTACCTGACAAGATGCGTGCTTGCAAGATGGCGAGGCTTTGCTTTGAAATCATATTCAATGCCATGCTAACTAACCCGCTTGTTTCTTCAAAGCATGCTATTAAGCTTGCCAATTAAGAACTAGCTTTTTCTCAATACCAAGCTCTCTATCATATTTTGCAACGGTAGGCAGAAAACATGGCAAATTCAATCTTTCTTCTCCGACAATATGCTTGCCTTGAGGTTCGCCAGACAAATACACAGCATGGAAAGCTAAGTTAATCGACGCAATAAAATATCAATATGTTTCTTCTGTTATTTTGCTACCAAGGGAATAGATTTAAAAACCAGTTTTGAAGTGAATCAGATTTGCACGAGCTTTGAATCAGATTTCTAATTCACACACCTCCCAAAAGTAGTGAACTTTTTTTAAAGTTAAAGAATTCAAAACAAGCTCAAAATTTGTTTACCTCAGAAGGTGTACTGTATCGTGAGTGGTCACAACAAGGCTAAAAAATGGTCACAGTTTCTCTTCTTATTCCTTTGAACGTGTATTTCTCTTATTTTCTTTCCTTGGAGTTTGAAGCAATAAATTTCTCCAGCCTTTTTTGAAAGCTAGAAGTTTCCCAACCTTACGGCTCTTTGCCTCAAGCAAAGCGCCCCGTGGCCTAAATCCGTTAATAAGAATTGCACTTCGGGTAATATGAATAGGAAGAAATAAAGTTCTTTATCTTTCCGTTGGGTGGGAGCAGAGAAGATTTTTTAGCAACGCTATTTATACAGATTGAAAAATGTTCGGATCAAATACACACGCCCAACAAGTTCAACAAAGTCAAAAGCACGTAGAACAACTACGAGCTGAAGTGAAAGTATCTCGACAAAAAATATCGCTTTGTGCTCGAGAGTAAGTATTATAAGATTTTCCCCTCATGAATTAGGCTTTGGCTGTTAGGCCCTTTGTTTTTTGTCTGTTTTTATTTTATATAAATTGAGCCGTATCATTTATATCTAGGTAAAATGTTTTTTTTATTGTGGGTTTAGTTTCTAGTATTGTATTCGAGTGGCAGACCTTCATTTCCCCTTATGTAAAAGATCTGATTTATGTTTCTGTTAAGCTTCCTGCTAGGCTTTTTTTGAGAAGGCAGTCAAGATCTTGATTAATCATGGTTTGGCTATGTATGCTCAAACTCTACTTGAGACTTATTTTATTCTAGAATCGTCGCCTTCTGCGAAAATGAGAAACGGGGTGATCCTTTGATTGTGAAAGTCCCTTCATCAGAAAACCCTTTCATAGACAGAAGCAAACCATGTGTACTTGTTTGAATTTTGCAAAGCCAAACAACATAGACATGTATTGACCAGTTGTTGTATATTAGTATGGCATTGAAGGAACATCTTTTTAAGGAACTTAACTGCAATTAGATATCAAGAACATGTCTTGATAAAATTCACTTACCTCTTTGATATTTCTAACCATTTGGTAGCATGTTGTTTATTTTCAATTGACTTTGGAATGCAACTTTCAGTCAAACAGTTCCATTAGCTTTTTGAATTTTATTATACACATATTTTTTTATAAAACATTATAATAGTTGTGGTAGTCTCAAAAATTCTTACCTTTATTAACTGAGATTCCACTCGTATTGCAAGGTTTAGCATGTTGCAGGTTAAATCTTCTTTCTTCCTCTATGAGCAATGCAAAGCACCAAAGAATTGAGTCAAGAGAAACACAATTTGCTGAAACATAGTTATTCAATATGTATAAACATTTTTACTTGTTTTTACTAAAGATTAAAGCTGGAGATCTAACTGCTTTACAAAAAACAAAACTTAGAAAACTAAAATTCATGAATATATTTACATGTTAATTTTTTTATACTCTCATGTTTCATGACAAGGTCTTTATTTCAATCGTTCATGATGAGGTCCAATTCTATGGTTCACTATAAAGGTCTATTTCTATAACACACATTATGCAAGGCAAAACCTTAGAGCATTGTTTTGAAAGGCCTGGGTGGATGTTCCCAGCAAGCACTGCTTGTGCGCTTGAAAAAACGAGCTCTCAATTTTGGAAACATGTTTTCCAGCTTTGGAGGCTCTAACATGTTTACAAAAACATTATAAGGATCAAAATCACTGTTTGCCTGTGCAGCAACTGCCTTTTTCAGTTCATTTCCTTTGGCCCAGTTTGGAACTTCTTGATCTGGATCCTCATCATCATCTGTAGAATCATCCTCAGTGAGATTGTCAATATCGTATGATACCAAGGAAGGCGATTTCGTCTTCTTTATCTTTGACTGCACTTTAGCAAGCGTTGGGGTCTTGTACGATGTGCAGTGCACTTTGGCTGGTAGCTGTGGAGGCTGCATCACTTTATTCACCTTAGGACTGTGGAAGGTTGTTGCAGCTTGTTTCTGTTCAAGCTTCTTTTTATAATAAGCTTCTCTTGCTTCTCTCTCTCTCCGCTCTTTCTCTCGAAGTTCTTTCTCTTTTCTCTCAATCTCCTTTCCTTCTCTTTGCTTTCTTTCAATCTCCCTTGCTTCTTTTTCTCTTTGCTCTTTTTCCCTGATCTCTTGTTCCCTCTTTTCTCTTTCGGCTTCCTTCTCTCTCATTGCTTTTTCGTATGCCTCCTTCTCTTGCCTTAGTCTTTCTTGCACTTCTTGTTCATGCCTTTCTCTTTCAATTCTCTTCTTCTCTAACACTTCCCGTTCTTCTCTTTCCTTCCTCAGTTTTTCTTCCTGACGTTTCTTCTGAGCCAATTCTCTTTCTTCAATTTCTCTTCTTATTCTTTCCTCCTGAAGTTGTCGTTCTTTAGCACACTGCTCCAACCTTTCTTCTTCAATTCTTTTCTGCTCTTCAATCTTCCTCTTCCTCTCTTGTTCTTCATACTCGTGTTTTCTTTTCATCAACTCTGCCTTTCTTCTCTCCTCTTCCTCCTTCTCGGCAAGTTTTGCCAGTCTTTCTGTTTCTTCTTGTTTCCTTTTTGCTTCAGCTTCTGCCATCTTACGTTCTCTGTTTCGCCTTTTCATATCCTCATCTTTCTCCTTCTGTTTACGTGCACGCTCTTCGTTCTCCTTCTGCCTACGAGCACGGTCTTCTTGCGCTTGTCGCATTCGTTCCTCCTCTTCCTGTGCCTTCTTTGCTTGAGCATCAGCGACCCTTTGTTCACGCTCTTGACGAAGTCTAAAACAAACATCACAAATTTCAAAGTTAATACAGAACAGATTTTTGGAACAAATGCCTCTAGCTTGCCCTAGTAATGTTATGCTCATACCTTCGACGTTCCTCAATCAACTTTTGCTTTTTAATTACAGCTTGCTCAGCCATTTTCTTTCGATTTTCATCTCGTTTCTTAATTTCTTCAGCAAGACGCAGCTTTCTCTCCTAGTTTCAAACATTGTAAACAATGTTAAACAGATAAGTGATAACAAAAGAATCTAATACATTCATCATAACATGCTTCTATGGATAAAAAAACTAATCTTGTACCAACCTCCTCAGTTTCTGGCTTTGGTGCAGCATTTGTCTTGATAAAAGAATGCACACCAGTGACAACATTATTCTGTTTCGAAACAGGTCCCTATTAAATAATAAAATAATGTAAATTGTTATAGAAATGCAGTTTTCAGCCCCAAATAATGGGTTTTTTATAAAGATATGTAAATCATTAATAGTTTAAGATCAACCTGGATAATCTCTGCCCTTTGATTCGCTGCTTTAATCATCGAATGAACATTGGATATTACATTCTTGGCTTTGACAGGCTAAAAACACAGATCCATAATTAATATCTTTGCCAAAAACAATCCCAAATCAATGAAGAATTGCCTGAAATTACACATAAACAACAGGTAATGTAAGCTTAGATCTACTTTCACAATCTTTGGGCCTTTGCTCTTGGCTTGTTCTTCGCATATTTCTTCTGAAAAAGCATCATTATCTTTATCACCATCATCTTCTTGTGTGCGGAACGGTTGTTTTGCCAATGCCCCTGAAGCCTGAGTCTCATTGCTATCCTCTGATGCAAAGGTTACAGGCGGTGTTTCAGGTATTACAAGTGAGCAGTAAACCTTTCTTGCATGATTCGGCTGTTCTGCAGGCGTGTTCGGTACACTTAGAGGTTTTCCAGTCTTGCCAACCATCCGTGGGCTGTTTCTCTTCTTCCCAGCAGCCGGGCTGCTTAACTTCTCAAACAATCTCTCCTTTATCTTTGCAATATGTGGCATGACAACTTTGGGAGACCTCGTCGCAAGTTCTTGGTTTTTCTTCTGGGCTGGAGAGGCAGTTTGAGGAGATTCTTGAGAAGGGGTGTTGTTCGCTTCTGGATTCAATGCAAACGTATTTGAAGCTGGCGACATGTTGGCATCTGTTGCAACATCATCTGACAAAACAGGTGTAGATGTGCTGTACAGCTGTGCTTTCTGTTTCGGTGTTCCATCAGCAACACTGTGCTGGATGATACTATGATTTTGAAACTGGGGCGATGACATTACAAATGTATCATTTTTCGTAGCATTCACATGACCATGTTCCATGGCTGAAATTAAATCTATTTGCTGGCTGGGATCTGACACTTTACAATCAGTCACACCTTTGTCCAAGTCAATAGTGATAGAAAGCTACAAGAAAGGGGAAACATGATTATCGATCTCCAATTGTATGTAAATATTATAGTTTTATATTTATCATGACAAGAATAACACACAAAGACTAATCAATGTAGCATTATTTGTGCATTGTTCTTCTAGATAGAAGAACAACGATAGAGCAAGTCATATATAGACTTGCTCTATTTACCATGGTATATAGAGCACTATCTTTGCCAATAAAGACATTTGCTATATTCTTATAGTTTCTACTTATCATTGTAATTTAAAGCTTTCAACACCAAGTATAATACTTTCCACATGTGGTTAATTTGAGACCATCAATACAAGTTACCTGCTTAGCTTCATTGTCTTTTTGCTTTGCAACAATGTCAAATGTTTGATTACACTCTGCAGTTTGTACCGTAATGTTTTCCTGCATGTAGGCCTCATGTTCACAAAACGACTTTGTTGTATTGGAGATTTGTTTTGAGACATCATCTGGCATTCCATAAACGTCAACTTCAACTACTTTTAGAGTACTGAAACAAAATATTCTCAAAATAACACAAACCGAGCATTACTATGATCACAGCCAAATTAAACAATCCAATTTTGAGTTGTGGGGATAAAAATCCAAACAACTCAAAGCCTTAATCACTCTAGCATTTGCTGACTTTAAAGCCTGGTTTCCATATAGTCATTGAGGGTTGCTGGGGGTTGCTGAAAGGATTAAAAATCACACAGAGACATTGTCAAAAGTTGATTTTAATCCTTTGAGCGACCCTCAACGACTATATGGAAACCAGGCTAACTGTCCCCTGCCTGAAAACATGAGGTACCTTTAATGTAACTCAGACCTTCATGCTAACTCAAACCATTTTATCTGGTCCATTGGTAAGTCAATGTATTTATATGGAGCATTATGTATTTACACTGTGGCCTAGTGAACATGCTTTTAGAAACAATACAGATATCGCTTGCTTGTTTTGAAAGCTGCACTGTACTGTAAGGCTAGCACACCTCACGTATATCAATTTAGAATGACACATACCTTTTCTCAGCTGCTAAGCTGGATTGATTTCCATCAACACTTTGAAATTTGGTAGCTGCGCGTGTAACTCTCTGAGATTGCCTGACAGGCCTAGATGGTGGCGCATTAGCTTTTGATTGAGCTCTTGTACTTCTTGACGTTCTTGGCTTCTTCTCTCGAGAATTTCTTTTCAATTTTCTAGGCTTCTTTGCCTCTTCTATCACAACTGGCTTTTCTTTGTTGCTTTTTTCTTGCTCTACTTTTCGCTTTTTCAAATTGGGTGGTTTCGTATTCCACCATCCTGATGCTTCACTGGAAAACGTATATACAGAAATATATGATTTTACGTTGATAAATTGAAAAAGCAATGTTGTGGCCTGAGGTCAGGGAAGAAGGGACATACACAATATCTGTAAAACGAGCAAGTTCTTTAAAATACACAGACACTCTTTCGCCATTGAAATAACTTGAAGATGCTTATTCTATAAATACATACGCCTCAGCTTGGGCAGACGCAAGCGTATCGTAGAGCCATTGAAAATTCCTATCAACTTGCGAAACGATGTCGTTCAGTTTCTCTTCTTGAAGGTTCCACGCCTTCAGGATAATCTGATCAACTGCATTCATTTCTTATTTTGTCCTTCAAAGCAGAAATGCCAATATTCTGAAATTAAGAACTCTATCCTACGTCCAGGAAACAGTTAAACTCGAATTTCTAGACGTTGTAAACAGAAAACAGAAGTATTTTTCACAAAATAATATTTTTAACCGCCACGATGCAAAGGCCTGATCAAAAACTTGAACGCCGTCCTTCTCCGCAGGAGTGACCAATCAGCAAGCGGATTTTCTTGACAGGGCACCCAAAGCTTTATTTACTTTATTTTTAATTATATTTTGACTCAAATCTGAATGAAAGGTAAAATAAAAACAAAAAAGTGAAATAAATCATTGTTATACTTATACATCCTTGCATAGGCAATTGAATTGCCACCTTAGCAGCACCATAGATTATTTAGTATTGCACTGCCATTTAACTGCACGCATCTGTGCCCCCTCAACTTTTAAATGCTCTCGATAACTCAGCCCACCTTGTTATACCTAAAACTGCAACATCAAGCATAATTTACCTTCAACTCATTCTTCTACACGGGTATATCCATCCATATCTGCAAAATCAATATTTTCTGCTTGCCGTAATGCTATGCGTTTTAGCATTGCCTGTTTGGTGCAAATTTCCTGTCGAACTCCACGAGATCCAGAAAGCTGTTGTTGTTGTCACACAATGCAAAATCTCAGATTCTGTTTTTTTGACTGTGTTTCGGGTATTATACATTTCTGTATCATAATTATCACATATTTGGACATTTTAACCCATCAAATTATATCAAACCATATAATTTTATCACAATTTTTAACATAATTTCATAATTAGAAGTTAAAAGATACCAGGTCCTGTTTATGAAGCTTATCCAAATCAATTAAGGTATTAATTTAATCGACATGTTCCACGTCATATATACAGTATTTTATTTACGATGAATTTAACATAAATTACATCACATAGAATTTAAGCACTCAGAAGATAGCTTCCAACTGATATAAAAATATTTTAAAATTGTTTCACGCAAGGCACTATGTTACAGTTTATTCCCAGTGCAAGATCTCACAGTAATTAGCAAATTTATAGGCTTAAGTTTATTCATATTCAGTCATTAATTAACACAATCAATACAGCAAACAGATTTCATAGTTTATTATAATGTATTAAAGGTTTTATTTTACTTTAGTGTCTCTAGACAAAACTCTCTAGGTGGGCAGTTTGAATTTCATTTGATACTGTTTCGACCGTCATTTCTTTTACGTTAGACCAAACTTCAACATCTGGAGACAATTGTACATCCTAAAAATACACGGACGACAATAATTCACTTAATTTCTGCTATATGAAGATTACAAAAATATGATATTTCTTAACAGAGCTCTAAAATAAAGATAGTTATATTGAATATATGACAAAAATATGCGACTGTAAAAATAAACCCCAATTTTGACTAGCGATGCAAAATCTTAATTGGCATGGCTGTATTTAGTTGCAATGTTATTTCAGTAGCCACTTGGGGGTTAAAACGCCATGGTATATACATTACATAACATCTTACGGCAACACCACAGCCATGCTTTAACAGTCTTGGGGTGAGCTATATGTCCAAAAAGTGTTCGAAAGACCCATTGGAATTACTAAACTCTATTAAAAAACTCTTACATATAATCACATTACACAGGAATCAATCACATTGAATATTCTTCTGAATGGTATCTGGATAAATTTGCAACGATTTCACCCAACATACCAGTATATAACAAGTAGTAATAAACAAAGTATTTATGTTACAATGCAAAGAAAACAATGCTGTTTCTTTGAGCTTGGCATTCAATCACTTAGCAAGCGTCCTTATGTACAGAAATGCTAATAACTTCAACATGCGGCGAAATTCATATTAATGAGCTAAAGTTACTTCAAAATGACACTTAACTTAGCACCATCTGGACAGTTCCCGTGTTAATGAATCCTCATTAATTGGAATATAAGTCTCATTTGTGGAAACCCTGGATGCATGAGACGCATCGAGGCCTAACTGTACTTCTTCAAGTTGGATTTCGGATATGACAAACCTCAGATGAGACTAATGTATATCGTTGGTTATAAAAACAAATACGTTGTGAAACCGAATTCAGATTATACTTGCATCATGAAACGGTTCATCAAGGGTCCAAGATGATCAACCGAATTTAGATTATACTTGCATCATGAAACGGTTCATCGAGGGTCGAAGGTGATAAACCGAATTTAGATTATACTTGCATCATGAAACGGTTCATCAAGGGTCCAAGGTGATGAGTCCGTTATATCACAGAGAGGTTTGTTATTTTAGGCGACTCTTTACATTAAATTTTCTATTCTACTCTATTATAATTACATTTTAAAGTGGCATTCAAAGCTGTATAATATCCAATCGCTTTTCGCCCTGAATAGGGACACCCTTTGGAAGAGTTCTCTGATGAGGTCTGTTAAAAGCCTGAATACTCACCCCGTAATTTGGCGAATCACTTTCCACGGACGTAAGCTGACCAGCAGGATACGGCGGTGGTTGGCGCTTTCCATGCTGGTCATAATTCAAGTCGTTTATAACGTGAGCCGTGACCTTTACAGGTCTGTTCGCCTGTGACGTATTCTGTTGTGGATAATCTGGTGTAGGGTATTCTCGTGCGGCAGTATGATGATCTTCAATAACATTATAGCGACCTTGTATACCATTGTGAACATCCTGTGCTCCAACAGGACTCAACACCCTGCCAGGCTGTTGCTTCCTCGGTCGATAAGGCGGAGGACTTCGACTGGCCGACCGTACGACCGGTCGATTAGTTGCTTTCGGTGAGAAGCGACCATCGTTTGTAACAGTCGTTGATGTAGAATACTGTCGGGGCTCTATATCGTACGTATTCGCGACAACTCTAGCACCACCACTAACATGTCCATCTTGTCTAGGCGAGGAACGGGTGGGTGATTGCAGGTGATGTGCTGATTTATCTACAATCATTCTATCTGGGGTATGATCTTTGGGAGATGTTACTGCGTGTGAGCCATTTTCATCTGCGACGTAAAATTTCGACGTCTCAATTGATTTCTTTCTCGACTTGCTCGACGAACTTTTCGAGACCGTGACCTCAGCATGAGGATGAGGTTGTTCTCTTCCGTGCGCAGTTGCACTGCGCTGTTGCACTGTATCACTGTTCATCTGGGCACTTGATTTATTGACCTCGTAAAACACCTCCGTCGTATTGTCATAGTATGAGCCGCGATTTTCTGAGTTGCTTCTTTCAGACTTTGGAGCTGACCTGGAGGATAAATGCGGCTTCTCACCCTCGTAAGTAGCTTCGGGGTTTCGAGCCTCAGAGCCTCTAGCTTCAGGGCTTCGGGCCTCAGAGCCTCTAGCTTCAGGGCTTCGGGCCTCAGAGCCTCTAGCTTCGGGGTTTCGAGCCTCAGAGCCTCTACCTTCTGAGCTTCGAGCCCCAGAGCTCGCACTATGACTTGAAATTGATTTCGCCCGATGATTAGCTTCGTGCGAGAGTCTTTGAGAATCGCCACCACGATTGTCAATGGGCGAATGCACCTCCATTGGTGGAGGAGAAACATTGCTATCTGCGGACTTGTGTGGCGTATCGTTAGGTAAATCGGACTTTGCAAGTTTTGCACGTTTCGAAGCAGTGAGGTGTCCACCACGTTCTAGTGCAGAACCAGGTAGTTGTTCGGGAAATTCTTCTTTCCCAGGCTGAGGAAGTTGATCGAGTTTGCCTTTCTTCAAATCATTGATGCTCTCCTGCAGTAAATCTATCATTTCGTCATCGCCGAATGCCAACTGGTTTGGCATCGTCTCCTGCAGGTACGGTGCCAGCTCTTCCAAGCCCATTTTTAAGAATTGCTCTGTTATTAAAAAGAGTGAACAACTATAAGATTTATGATAAACTCAGTTTTCGCAGCAAAATGGTGCTGTTAACGGATAAAAGTTAATCTCGCGTGCGTCAACTTAAATTATCAGGTAGCCTTACATTTGCCTCTTAATGTTATTAAAAAGAGGCAAGTGTAAGACTATCTTTACCGAAGAAAAAACTTCGTAACATTATAAAACCTCACTTTTGTGTAGCTTCATGATTCCATACGCCATGGCAAGGAGAATTCTGTCTCCATCAAGGAAGAATATGTCATAAAGTCTCAATACCAATGAAAATGGAAGCTGTGAAAGTAAAAGTTTTGCTTTAAAATTGAAGGCTGGATAAATAATCGAACAAGATTCTAGCACACGTTGCTCAAGAATTCTGGGTACTCGCTTGCCGACCTCGGAAGGATGAACAGCTAAGTTGCTTGATGGCTTATAGCCCGTGGATACGACCGTTCATGAGTTCGAGCCAAGAAAGGCTAGGCTTCGAGGATACCCAGAGCCCAGAGCAACTAAAGTACACAACCGATAAAAAAGTAAAACAAGAATTCAAGAAATACTTACTCTATCTAAATAGCATTGCATGAACCATTTAAGTGTATACAACGAAGTAAAACAACCCTCTTTTTCCTGACAAATAAAGCAAGAAATAGCAAAATTAGTTTACTAAATATTTACAATGATTCTGCTTTATACCATAAATCCTCGAATAAGAACAGGGGCGTTTATTCGAGGATTGCGCTTACTTGACAATTCTGTTACAAGTCAAAACAATTCATGCAAAGACAAAAAAGTAAAATATTCCTGTAAGACTAAAACGTTCGTCTCAGAAATACGCTTCGGCTAAAATTTCGAATAAGTGCCCGCTTTTTAAGGCGGAGGTGGTGGGCGCATATTCGAGCGGGGCGCTTATTCAACCCTCAATAGAGGGGGCGCTAATTTAACCGAGGCGCTTATTCGAGGATTTACGGTGTGGACAAGGATAAGGCAAGGCGTTTATTCGTACAAGGTGCTTTTGAAGCTTTGGCATCGTCTTCTTCAAAGTCCTGTCGTGGTGGTTTTGAAATCGAATAAGCTTTGGGAAGCCAGGAATGAAGAAACCTAAAAATAGCAGTAAATTTTATCGGTCAACTACATATCAATGAACAATGTTTAAATTCATATGGGATATAAGAGATATTGTATTGCATATATAAATGAAAGGCCTTCATACCGTGCATATGATGTTTCTTATCTGTTAACAGCGTCGATAAAGCCCAGAACGCATCCTTGCATAAAAGAACGTAAACAAATGTAAAGAGAAATGCAATAGAATGTGGTTGGAACATGCACAGAGTGGCTCAAATTAACCAGTAGAAGATGAGCAGAATATCGTGTGTTCCAAGTACATGAGTCGCCATAGAGCCATTAAGTTGATAGCCGAGAGAGGGCATATAACGTCCATACGCACATCAAAATTAATACACGCGGTAGAGCGTGGTTGGAACATGCGCAGAGTGGCTCAAATCAATTAGTAGAATTTGAGACACAAAATGCGGTTGTAATTTTTGTGTCCCAAGACAAGTTATATCAAAAATAAAGTGTACAATGAAAGTTAACAAGTGACCATATGTTTAGTTCATTAGGTCGAGAGGCTCATCGCATGGAGGAGGTATGTTATAAAAAAACTCTAGCAATGTGTAACAAAGTGGTGCAAAAGGGATAAGCGGGATAGAACTGATTTGAGGGCGAAACGTCCTGTTATCATAGGCAATCTAATGGCATTAGCATAGTGTAGTACAGTATTTAACGGTATGTAATAACTACCTCTTCGTTCATGTACATCAAAAGCAGAGCAGCAATGCCACTCATTCCTTGACAATATCCAACCTCCTGAATGAAATCAAAAGCAGCTTGTTATGGGGGCAGTTTTTATATTAATCCATAGCCGATTTCAACCATAGTTGGCCTATTGCGAAGCTAATTCCAAAAAAAGACTGGATAAAAATCATTTTACTTGCCATGTTATACATGGAATAAGCAGCCAATACATGAAAGAGTGCTTGTTGTCTATAAAAATAAACATATTATTGGTTGACACTAAGAATTATTAAATGGAGCTGCAAGGTTTGAAAAAGAAGTACAATTGATATCTACATCTGAAACTTTCGTTTTCTCAAGGAATTTAAAATTTTCCCTCATTTTGGTATACATTGTTTTCATATTGTTTAGTTATAGGTTTAGGTAATAGTTTTTAAATAGTCTCATAGTATAGTTTTGGCACCCATTACTTTGAACATTCACCATCTCAAACAAATGTAAATTTCCCTTGAGAGTACAAGGTAGCAGGTATCAACTGTACATGCAGAAAATGAAGGTTTACAATAGAAATCCATGCCACTCAATACTAACTTGACAGAAAAACGTTCCCTGAACATTATATGATCTCTGTATGTACGATTCACATCTAGATCAATTTGACGTATATCTGGACTGCTTCTCCTTGCCATCGACCTGAATTTCTAATGCAAAAAATAGCTGAATTAGTGATACAACTAATTGCTAAATACATATATGGTTGTCTCCTTGGAATTTAAGGTCTTTAGTATAAGACTGTCTTTCAAAACAACATTGTATGGGGGAAGAAAGAAATGGCCAAAATTTGCCAAAGTCGTAAGTGTTCCAGAACTTTTGTCTCTTATTGTACATATGATATTGCTAAACATGATAGCATCTATGTGAATTGCTTACCTCATATATACCAGATCTTTCTCGCATTGTGAAGTCCACACCAAGCAGTTTCTTCCAAGCTTCGCCACGAACAATATTGGGAATTCCCTTGTAGATTCTTCTCCTCAATTTGTCTGTATTACCATACTTTCCCCAATTTTCAAACATTTTTATCCATTTACTCGACCTCTCCCTTTCAAGTTCCAACAACTAGAATATAAAACATGACTGCTCTAAACATGCGCTTTGAAACAAAACTGTCAAAGAATTGAAATTATTTTTTGCTATACATTATCACTAATCTATATTTTGCTTGGAAAAAGTACAATAGAAAAACCCAAAATAACAAACAACTGTTATACTTACTTTTTGGTCTTGCTCAATATTGGGTAAAGGGTTCTTGCTACAAAAGTAGAATAAATAAATTGTAGTTTCGTTTCCAGTAAATATGGCTGACAAATAACCTTTGATAACTTGGCGAATGGTTGGAAAATAGTGAAAATTCCAACGAGGATATTCACAAGAGCAACAATCCTCAAAATGTTTAACTGTATAAAATAACTCACTGCAGAAATCCATATCTGTCAGTACATTGATAAATTATAAAGCTTGCATCTTCCCAAGGCTCAATTGGGCCATCTTTACCCTATTAAGAATACAAAAACATACAACAAATAATCAAAATAAGCAAATAAGCAATGCTGTGATAAAAATTGAAAGTGCCTTGGCTCAAACAATCTGCTTCTCCTCACAGATTTGTTGAGAATAAATAACAAACTTAGCCTGGTACATAAAATAAAATGTAAAAAGCTCACCCTATCATACCGCTGTACAATTGCAGCTCTTACTCTTGCAGCATCATTCTGCACTTCTTCATCAACTGCAAAAGGCGACATAGTTGCTAGCAAATAACTCAAAACACAAGATTAGTCAAGTTGCAAAGCGGTATATTATGTAGCATGATAGTTTCGTACTTCCTTTTTCATACAATTGGGCTAATTGTATGCTTCGAAAATAAGCATTGAAAATGCACAGCAATACTTAATTCTTGTGAACGGCAAAATCAAAATTTTTTATAATGCTAAAATGAGCTGTCACGTATTCATAACAGCTTTCTGTTAGGTGATAGTAGCGTGCTAACAATAACAGACGCAAAGCATTATGCCAACTTAGGCCATCGCACCACCAATGCGGCCTAAAGTGAAGCAAGATGAAAGCGACAACAATCCTTTTTTGTTCGATAAAACAAACTCAACAAAAGTTACTTACCGATAAATTCACTCATTTCGTCTACTTTAATAGCGGCAACTGATGATGTATCTGAAATTAAATTGATAATAAATAAGCTCGCAACTTGCTATGCTTCCGCCACATCCTTCGGCCATTGCCAGAAAGAAACAAAAAAAGCGACCAGGATGATGGGTCCCTTACTCGTTAAATTTCGTCATGTCATTTCAATATTGGATGGAGCTTTTAATGTGTGCACACTCAGTCGTATTTCATATGATCCAAAATAGCCTTGTTTTGCATTACAAAATTTCTTCCCTTCACAAACATCCACTTGGAAAAGACAAAACAGCAAATTAATTGGTTCTGAGTGGTCAGTATTAAAAGAGGAGAAATATATACTTCCATGAGATCAGTCCATGACCAAGATCCTCACCACGTTACATTACAAGCATTCCATTCCACATGACCACTTCCTTAATTCGTCTCTTGGGTTGGTTTGCAGCAAGATAACACAAGAGAACTTATGATATTTATTTTCCTGTTATGTCTCTTATGCTTTCTTGGTTGAAGCTAATGTTAGTTTTTAAAAGCGCTGCATTTGAGCAAGACCCCAACTGTAAATAAAACACCCCAATCAAATAAGCTTCAGCGAAAAATGATATGTTTACAAGGAGAGAGTATACATTCCCTCTCGAAATACTAGTCAAATTAATCCCAAAATAAACTATTTCGTCTCATGACGACATTTGAAGAAGTTTCATTCAGAAAAGAAAGAAAATATGATATCAATTAATTATATATTTGCATGAGAAAGGTGCATAAGTTATTTATACCCAAAAGTGATTCATCCTTGTAAAAGATGAAATTACATTTTGAGTCTCTTAATTCGATGTAATAACAAAGTAAACCTACTCTTCCAAAGTCATTCCTTACGATATAAAAACGTAATTACTACGATAATGTCAAGAGAAGATCTTGAATCATTTATGTACAAAATTATTTCAAATTTACAAGCGAGCTCATACGAACAATTATGATCAATGAAAATAACTTTGTTTTAAATGTGCATGCAGTATATGAAATGTTTACAAGACAGCAGTATTCATACGATATATCATAAGCACGCTTAACCATTTGAAGTTTCTCATTAAACGGCATTGTCAATTTCAGACGTGGTTTGTCATAGCTGAGCAAGTTGCTTCGCAATTTTCGACTTTTTGTCCCAGTGCAATCGGTTACCCCCAGTACAGCATTCATTAGTGCATTCGGGAAGACAAGTCCTTGGGCAATCTCCCGGGCAGGTTAATGGTTGCGGAGGGGGTGGAGGAGGTGGTGGAGGCATTGGAGCAGGTGGTGGAGGTGGTGGGGCAGCACTGCAGCAACTTGGTTGACATTGAGGAGCACACTGTGGTGAGCATGACGCTCCACAACTAGGCTGACCCATCATCATAGGTGGTGGCATCATCATAGCTTGAGGAGGTGGAGGCATCATATTTGCCTGACAGCAACTGGGCTGGCACGCTGGAGCACACTGTTGGGGACAAGCTGGACCACATTGAGATGGAGGTGCAGGCATCATAGCTGGCATTGGTGGAGGCATGGGTGGAAGCATTGGTGGCGGTGGTGCACTGCAACAACTTGGTTGACACCGAGGAGCACACTGTTGGGGACAAGCTGGGCCGCACTGAGAAGGAGGTGCAGGCATCATAGCTGGCATCGGTGGAGGCATGGGTGGAAGCATTGGTGGTGGTGGGGCACTGCAACAACTTGGTTGACATCGAGGAGCACACTGTTGGGGACAAGCTGGACCACACTGAGAAGGAGGTGCAGGCATCATAGCTGGCATTGGTGGAGGCATGGGTGGAAGCATTGGTGGTGGTGGTGCGCTGCAACAGCTTGGTTGACATCGAGGAGCACACTGTTGGGGACAAGCTGGACCGCACTGAGATGGAGGTGCAGACATCATAGCTGGCATTGGTGGAGGCATGGGCGGAAGCATTGGTGGTGGTGGTGCGCTACAGCAACTTGGTTGACATCGAGGAGCACACTGTTGGGGGCAGGCTGGACCACATTGTGAAGGCAGTGGAGGCATCATAGGTGGAAGCATTGGTGGTGGCATTGGAGTTGCTTGGCAGCAACTTGGCTGACAAGCAGGAGCACAAGATGGGGCACAGGTCATCCCACAGGGTGGTGGAGATGGTGGAGGTGGTGGAGGTGGTGGAGGGGCTGGCAATGTAACTTCCATTGGTTTTAGCCATACGTGGATAGGAGCTGAAGGCGGTGCAGCACAGCATTGAGGAGTGCAATGTGGGGCACATTGTGGCGCACACTGACCTGGGCAAGTAGGCATTGGTGGAGGAATCGCTGGCATTGGTGGAGGCATAGGTGGCTGAGCACAACAGCTGGGCTTGCACTGAGGAGCACAAGTCAAAGGACACTGACCTCCGCATGGCGAAGGCATTTGTGGAGGCATCATAACAGGCTGTGGAGGCATCATTGGTGGTGCTGGCTGTGGTACTGGGGGAGGCATTGACGTGCAACAGCTAGGAGAGCACTGTGGGGCACATTGGGCAGAGCACGCCAGTCCACATGGTGATGGAATTCTTGGCATCTGCTGTTGTTGTGGTAGTGGTGGTGGCATCATTGGCATTGTAGGCACTGGCATTGAACTGCAGCAGCTTTGACTACATTGCTGAGGGGCACATTGTGGAGCACATTGAGGTCCGCATGGCATTTGCTGTGGTGGTGCAAGGGCCTGCATCTGAGGAGGAGGTGACATTGGCATTGCCGAGCAGCAGGCACTGTTGCACTGTTGAGGGGCACACTGTGGTGAGCATGTTGGTCCACAAGGCATTATGGATGCCGCCTGTGCAGATGCACAGCATTGTTGGGAACAGCTTGGAGCACATGACTGGGGACAGCTCTGACCACATTGGCTGTACGGCGTGACTGGTGGAAATATCTGCTGGGTGGGCGTGTTTGTCCTTCCCTGGAAGCCTGGAACACAGCAACGGAAATCGCATTGTGGCATACACGTGTGAGCACACTGTGGATCGCAGAATCCTGGATGTTTGGCAGCTTTGGATTTCTTCTTTCGACTTGATTTTTTAATTTTTGATCCTTGAAACAGCATAGGAAAGTATTAGCTTGATATTGGCAAAAGGTTTTAAAAAATTTGTCTGGTTCATATTTTGTGCTTAAGTTTAACATAAAGGACGACGAATAAACTGATACTTACGAACATCGGCAAAAGATAATGGCTGTGGGATTTGATATCTTTTTTCGTTATCTGGAAATATATATTTATCCTTTAAGAATTCTCTCTGAGTGAATAATTATTAGAGTTTAGCTAAGGTTAAAAATTGTGGCATTATTAGCTTCAACGTAAACATTTTAGTAACAACAGTCAGGGTTAAAAATCACTGCTCTGAAAAACGTATCGAATGTTTTGCAATATTACTTTGTAAAACACAGCTAACACAGCAAGCTACTAACCTTTCTCTGTCTTCTTGCCAAAGACTCTTTTCGGCCCTAGAATATAAAAATTGTCACAATGCATAAGCTCGTAGATATTTTTTTACGTGACTCGCGATACAGATTTCCAACATAAGTTTAAAATTAGAAGATGAGCTGATTAATGCAATGTCACCTTTCGAAGGTTTACCCCTTGAGCTCTTCTTTGAAAGTTTCGAGTTTGAACCGCCGCCTACAATCAAATAAATTGTGGATATCAGACCTATTATTTTGATTCCGTGGTCTTATAAAGTATGGTCTTGTAAATTTGATAACTAATAAGATTGCCTTCTTGAAGGGTACACTACTGTGCCCTTCAAGACGGCACATACCTATAACAAGATTTGCCTACATACAAAAAGATCATGCATATAACAAAAGACAACAAAAGAAAGCAAAGTAACTTATGCACTGTCAGCAAAGGAAAATTAAATAAAGGAATTTCTTGAAACCCTTTTTAGTTACCCTCGCTCCTTGCGCGCAATTAGACTTCCTTAACATTGGAACACATTTACTGTCACTTCCAAGGTACGCCTTAATTAATTAATTAATTACAACTCAGATACACATCCTCAGCATAAAATGGCATTTTAGTTAAAAACATGTAGTTTATAAAACATTGAAGAACATTTATCTCACCATATCGTTTGGCTTCTTTCGCAAATTCTTTTTTAAAAAGGTCTTTATCTTTGGCGTCTAGGCCACTTAATAAGTTGTCGATATTCATATCTAAATAAATTAAATAATAATGATGAATATAGTTCTATCTATCAATGATCCCATTTTCAGATGCCTAATTAACAGTTTCATGCATGCATGCAAAAATAAATTCATTAAACCTTTGAGGAAACAAACAATTCAATTGGTGTAGTGAGCTGAAAATTTTTAATCGTTGTATTAAAATATCTTTCATTAAAGCATCCTTCATTAAAATATAACAAAATAATGTTTGTACTTTTATTATAAAATTTGATGATGATGTTATACTGGTGTAGCAAAGCTAAGATCGTATGCAAGTAGAGGTGCAATTAAGTGACTACTTTAGCTCTAATTGGCATATAATTATTGATGTGACTAAAGGGTTTCTATAACTGTATGTACCTTTATCAACATTGTGTTTGTGTGATGGTTTTGCTAAAACTGTTTGCAAAACAAACGCTGTAAGCACGGTAAGGCCAAATATAAGCTGCAACTTCATCATAATTGCATCTGTCTGCAAAAGGAAAATACAGTCTTTGATGCATTATGAACTGCAAAGCTGCAAGAAACAGGTGGCAGCTCCATAGCTTGCAGTTTCTAACAAGCGAAAAGCATTTAAAAAAATAAAATAACACATTTTTTCTTTAAATATAGCATGGAGTTGAAAATAACATGTCTCTACTGATATGCAAGGGTAACTTGAAGTTTCAAAATAATATGAACGTAAGGCATTTATTTTTAATCAATAAGTAGGACAAGTTAAAAAAATAAGTTAAGTTGCGGTGACGTTCATTAGTTTGTGACAAGAATTCCAATTTGGCATTCTGTACTCATTGCACATATCGTAAACAAATAAACGAAATGTCAAAGATCCCTCCAAGGTTTTCATTACGCATGCATGTTGATAAGAGCATGCATGTATGTTGATGAATCTCAAAGTAGACGACACATTAATTGCTAGATTTAAATTCTTATATAAAAGTCTCACCTCTTATCCTTCACCAAGATGTTTCTCTTTCCCGCTAAAACAATCGAATTAACTTCTTTGCATTGTAAACAAAATGCTAACTGCAGGATTGAATTCGGATCAAAGATCAGCCTCTGGATAAGTCAATTGACCTCTAAGGTAACCTTTTCTTACAATCCAAACACCAGCTATTTTGTATATTCACAACTTCACAACCCAAGCTAAAAAAACTAGCTAATACCTCTTTCTTAATTTTGATATAGTAAGATAAACTAAAATAATGAAATATTATCATTACTCGGGTGTCTGGCTATGACTGATTTATAGCTTTCGCTTGGTTAAGAAATTGGCTTAAGCATTGTAAGAATATTTTATCTTATTTCTTGCATTTTCATTTTTCTTTCCCTGACGTTCAAAAAGTTAAAAGTTAATGATGCATGCTCGCTCGGTCAAGCATGTAATCACGGTTGTTGATACGCTCTATTCAGAAAATAAACAATTGAACCCTTGGGACATAATTTGCAAATTACCTTAACACAACCAAATTGATTGTTGCGTTGCAAGGTCACGCATCATTATCACCAGCATTGCCGAAAAACTTTTTCTGCTACAACGATTAAAAATAAAACGCGGGTGGTGTGATAAAAAATACAACAACACATGGTGCATTTCTCTAGAAACTCTAGCAGTTTAGAAAAAGATGGAAATAAAATGTGTGTTTCTCTATTAATTTCGCTAAACATCTGCGCGTGGATAAAAAGACCACCCACCGTTTCTGGACTCGTTCTGTTGATTGACATTTGCGTACAAAACCATGCTGTCTCACGCAAACCACGTGTGTGAGGTGTAGCTACATTGTTTGTGCTTGAGGAACATTCTTAGACTAGCATTCTTTAACAGAACATAACATAACATTGCATATATAGTAAAATAGTGATAGCTCGGACCTTCAAGAAACCGATGAAAATGGTTCGAGTTAACGATTGTTCGAGTCATCCAGGGTTGCAGTGCAAAGTAATAGCAAAGTTTTCAAAGGGAATGCAAATTAGTTCGAGTTATCGGGATTTTACTGAATATATAACATTCTTTTGGAAGCTTTCATTCAACTGAAAAAGTCTAAAGGTCTAGAAAAGTTGATTCGCACGTTAGCTATTCTCGTAACCAATGATAATGGTAAAAATAAAATAGATTTGGTCCCCCAACAAAATGAAATTGGGGAAACATATGATGGTTTCTCATTATTTGTTTACGAAGCGAATCTGGGGATAATATTTCGGCTGCTGGAATAGGGGGCAGCAATATTTTCCAACAAATTCTTAGTTTGAGCATTTCTAATGCAGGCTTTGGAAAATAGATTGCAAAAATTTACCTACGGCTACAGAGAAACCTTTGCCGCCATTAAAATTTGGACCAGCACAGTGGAATTCATCAATAACAACAACAACAGATTTTCTTCTGCGCTCGCTTCAAGTTGAATGAATGGACAGAGAAACAAAGTGACAAAAACAAAATTGCTGCAATGATTCGTTAGCTTAATTATAGAACCATCTCCTTTTAAATTGCATATAATCTTACAATGTTAGTAAAATCGTATCTCTACACAGTAGTTTTAACGTAAACATTTTCTGGTTCGGTGTTATCATTCGCTTTGCTTGCTTTCCAGAATTTTGAATTCCTGAAAAAGCAGAAATCAAGATATAAAACCGAAGAAATAATTTGTTGCTCAAACTTTCAGTATTGTTACTTGTTCAGAATAATAAAATAAAAATAAAAAATTATTCAAAACCGCACCTTCTTGACGCAATATGCAACCCTTGTCATAAATTTTTTCAGGAAAAGATCGAATACTGGGTTGGTAGCTTGGTGTCCTTTTTCTGCTTGAACTTCATCGTTTCTCAACTCCCTGCCCAAGCGAAAATAGCAATCTGCTGTTTGAAAAACAGCTGCAACAAGCAGAACCATGACAAGAAATCCTTTCACTGAAGTCATCTTCTGTTGAAAAGCAAAATTAATAACGTCAACACACAATTTGTCACTCAAAACTTAAAGGCAGCAGAATAAACTTGCTTTCAATCAATTATTGCACGATGTGTTCCATCAACTATTGCTTTACTAGAATTAAATAATCTTGGTCACATACTCACTTTTTTTACAAGAACAATGTTTATAAGAACACTGGGGCTTAAAATGCCAAAAAACAATGGAAATTTAAGAATAACAGTGAAGAAGATCGATGCTCAGTAAACGTTAAAGCATAGTTTTATAAAATAGTGTGTATTGAGCTTCTTGTTGACTCGAGCAAATGTTTATTTCACCCGGGTA
This sequence comes from Sanderia malayensis, assembly GCA_013076295.1. Classification (NCBI taxonomy): domain Eukaryota; kingdom Metazoa; phylum Cnidaria; class Scyphozoa; order Semaeostomeae; family Pelagiidae; genus Sanderia; species Sanderia malayensis. The sequence continues at coordinate 67,764 of RQOL01000959.1, forward strand.
AATGGCATGTGGGTGTTCACCTGCAAGTCAATTCGTATGCTATTTTAAGTCAAAGCTGATATTCTTCACACATCTCTTAGGTGGACTTTATAAGGCCGCGTTTAGGTCGAACTTAATTCAAATCTTGTTTGAATTAAATTCGACACGATCACAGAGGCCACACCAGAGAAACGTGGCCACGAAAATCGAATCAGCTTCAAATTGTAACACGGTACACGAATTTACAAGAATGATTTTCTGACCTAATTAAATATAAACTTAACCTGACTTGATTTGCAACATTTTCTGCTTATAACCTGATTTTTTTGCCGAGTCGTTTAATGAATTCTGTTTTTGAGTCTGATTAGAAAACAACGCTTATGAAACACCAGATTTCTCCAATGGTCATTGAGAAAAGTCCTGTAAGTCTTCATTGAAGTCAACCTTGGAGTAGTACTTAGCTATCTTCCCGCCAAATCCGTCAAAAACATTAAGAAACGAAAAACGAATGAAAAAAGCCAAATGAGTGCACCACGAATCACGCTTGCTGAAAAACTTTATGGATAGAGTGAAACTGTCGATGGAATTTGAGCCCGACTATTATTCCTGATAAATGCTTCAGTTTTACAAAAATTCAGAGCCTCGTCAATATGC
>RQOL01000096.1:0-23001 GCA_013076295.1 Sanderia malayensis
TACATACATACATATATACAACATACATACATACATACATACATGAGCCGGGTTCGGTCGCTTCGCTCCTCCCCGGAGCCCGTCAAATAAAGAAGCTTAATCTGGTGGCGGCTTCGCGCGCTGCATTCGCTGCCGCTCATGCCCATACATACATACATACCCTACAATACATACCTACGATACATACCCTACAATATATACCCTACATAACATACCCTACAATACATACCCTACAATACATACCTACAATACATACCCTACAATACATACCCTACAATACATACCTACAATACATACCCTATATAACATACCCTACAATACATACCCTACAATACATACCCTACATAACATACCCTAAAATACATAAGCTACAATACAACCCTACAATACATACCCTACAATACATACCTACAATACATACCCTACAATACATACCCTACATAACATACCCTACTATACAAACCCTACAATACATACCCTACATAACATACCCTACAATACATACCCTACAATCATACCCTACATAACATACCCTAAAATCATACCCTACAATACAAACCCTACAATACATACCCTACAATACATACCCTACAATACATACCCTACAATACATACCCTACAATACATACCCTACAATAATAACCTACAATACATACCCTACAATACAAAGCCTACAATACATACCCTACAATACATACCCTAACAATACCTACAATACATACCCTACAATAAATACCTTACAATACATACCCTACAATAATACCTACAATACATACCCTACATAACATACCCTACATAACATACCCTACAAACATACCCTACAATACATACCCTAACAATACCTACCCTACATAACATACCCTACAATACATACCCTACAATACATACCTTACAATACATACCCTACACTACATACCCTACAATACATACCTTACATACATACCTACAATACATACCCTACAATACATACCCTACAATACATACCCTACAATACATACCCTACAATACATACCCTACACTACATACCTTACAATACATACCCTACAATACATACCTAATACATACCCTACAATACATACCCTACAATACATAACCTACAATACATACCCTACATACATACCCTACAATACACACGACGCCACATTTCTAAAGAACGTAAAGGTGGGAGGTCGAATCTTCCCCCCGCCATGCGACCGTCCCGCGCCCACGCCGCCCCCCCTGAAAGCCGAAGGTTGATAGCTTCAGTGTGAAGTTTGAAAAAAAAACTTGCCTTCAAAAATTTAATCAATCTTGGAAAATTTAAACTCAATCTGTAATAAAAAATACATCAAACTGTAGCTGAGGAAACGCGAATCCGATAATATATTCACATTTCTTAACAGTGGTTGTTTTGAATTTTAAGAGAGTATTTAGTGCAGCCAAGACAAAAGCCGTGAAAAATTTATTCATCAGCCAACTTTAAAAACACAAAAATTCCCCTAACTTGGTCAAAATTTGTCCATTTGAACTCAAATTACACCAGCATGAAGCAAATACCTTGGCAAATAAATATCGAAAGTATTTGGGTGCATATGAAAAGCTTTTCGCAATTTTAGTTGTACATTTTTGAAGTCCAAGACATGATTTTCTTCATCAAAAATAGCCGTGAAATCAAACCCGTGAAAAAAATAGCATTTAAAACACGATTCACCAACTTTCAAATTGAATAACGTGGCCAATTTTTGTCCTACAGAACCCACGAAAATATCAAAATGAAGCTAATAGCTTGGCGAACATTAATCGAAAGTATTTGGGTGAAAAAAAAAAGTTGTGGCAGGTTAAAATTTAATTTTTGCAAATGCAAAACACACGCGTGTTGCCTGAAAATTTCGTGTTTTCCAGCAAACCAATCTCGGCTAAAACTGTCCAAAAACAGAGGAAAATCAACAAAACAAAAAAAACAAAGCCATATAACTTAGTTCTCGTGTAAATAAACAGTTATCGAAAGTTTAAATGGAGAAAATCGGCCCAGAACGACCGAGAAAATCAAATTGTCTTCGTGTTTTGGTTAGGCCCTCGAGCCGAAAGAAAACGTGAGGTTAAACAAAACAAAACTCGTGCTATTTTCAGCCAAAAACAATTAAATAAAAGAAATACCTTGAAATAATTGTCCTCCAATTGTCTCCACAGGTCCTAACAACAATTGACACGTCTTTGCAATTGATTTCCGGCACCTATTCACGTTTAAACCCGAGCAACTTGCCGCCCCTTCAACTAAAAAAACACGTGCTTCTCCCTGCTCGTTTTGCATCTCATTAACTCCGTCTCGGAACTTTCTAGAAAGTCGGAACACAAATGGGCCATAACTCCGAACCGTTTGGAGTAGAACTTAGCGGAAAGCTTTACTGTGATCAGCGCAATGCAGCGATCATTTCTATACCCATTTCCACCCTTATTGACCCCCAGGAAAAAAGCCTTTTTGATCACAACAAAATTCCTTTGATCCCATTGTTTTTTCGAACGTCGATTGTTCAAAAGACAATGGGCATTGTTCAGAGTCGGCGGGTCACGTGTGATCACATTTTATTATATATAGACTAGCCGGGGGCCCGGTCGCTACGCTCCCTCCCCGGAGCCCCCAAGCAACAAAGCTTAATGTGGTTGGCGCGCTTCGCGCGCTGCATTCGCTCCCGCTCATGCCCTTATACATACATACATACATACATCATACTACATACATACATACCTACATACCTACATACATACATACATACATACATACATACATACATACATACATACATACATACATACATACAACATACACATACATACATGGGCCGGGTTCGGTCACTTCGCTCCCTCCCCGAGCCCGTCAGATAAACAAAGCTTAATCTGGTTGGCGGCGCTTCGCGCGCTGCATTCGCTACCGCTCATGCCCATACATACATACATACATACATACATACCCTACAGTACATACCCTATACGATACATACCCTACATACATACCCTACATAACATACCCTACATAACATACCTTACAATACATACCTTACAATACATACCTTATAATACATACCCTACAATACATACCCTACGATACATACCTTACAATACATACCTTACAATACATACCCTACAATACATACCCTACATAACATACCCTACAATACATACCCTACATAACATACCCTACAATACATACCCTACAATACATACCCTACAATACATACCTACAATACATACCCAACAATACATACCCTACATACATAACCTACAATACATACCCTACAATAAATACCCTACAATCATACCCTAATTACATACCCTACAATTACATACCTACATACCCTACATACATACCCTACGATACATACCTTACAATCAACCCTACATTACATACCCTACAATACATACCCTACAATACATACCCTAAATACATACCCTACATAACATACCCTACAATACATACCCTACAATACATACCCTACAATACATACCCTACATAACATACCCTACAATACATACCCTACAATACTTACCCTACAATACATACCTTACAATACATACCTTACATACATACCTTACAATACATACCTTACAATACATACCTTACAATACATACCCTACAATACATACCTTACAATACATACCTTACAATACATACCTACAATACATACCTTACAATACATACCCTACGATACATACCCTACGATACATACCTTACAATACATACCCTACAATACATACCCTACAATACATACAATACAATACATACCCTACAATACATACCCTACGATACATACCCTACAATACATACCCTACAATACACACGACGCCACATTCTCAAGAAAATAAAGGTGGGAGGTCGAATCTTCCCCCCTGCCATGCGACCGCCCCGCGCCACGCTGCCGCCCCCCTGAAAGCCGCTTCCAAAAGTTGATAGCTTCAGTGTGAAGTTTTAAAAAAAAGTTGCCTTCAAAAATTTAATCAATCCTGGAAAATTTAAACTCAATCACTAATAAAAATATATCAAACTGTAGCTAAGGAAACAGCGAATCCGATAAATATTCACATTTCTTAACAGTGTTGTTTTGAATTTTAAGGGAGTATTTAGTGCAACCCAACACAAACCCGTGAAAAAATTTTTTCATCAGCCAACTTTAAAAACACAAAATTCCCCTAACTTGGTCAAAATTTGTCTATTGTAACTCAAATTACACCAACATGAAGCTGATACCTTGCCCAATAAGTATCGAGAGTAATTGGGTGCATTAGAAATGCTTTTCACAAATTTAGTTGGGTATTTTTGAAGCTCAAGACATGATTTTCTTCATCAAAAATAGTCATGACATCAAACCCGTGCAAAAATTAGCATTGAAAACACGATTCACCAACTTTCAAATTCAATTAGCGTGGCCAATTTTTTGTCCTACACACCCCACGAAAATATCAACATGAAGCTAAAAGCTTGGCGAACATTTACGAAGTATTTGGGTGAAAAAAACAAAGTTTTGGCAGCTTAAAATTTAATTTTCCCGAATGCAAAACACACGCGTGTGGCATGAAAATTTCGTGTTTTCCAGCAAAACCCAAACTCGGCCAAAACTGTCCATAACAGAGGAAAATCAACAAAACAAAAAAAACAAAGCCATATAACTTTAGTTCTTGTGTAAATAAACAGTTATCGAAAGTTTAAATGGAGAAAATCGACCCAGAACGACCCGAGAAAATCAAAATTGTCTTCGTGTTTTGGTTAGGCCCTCGAGCCGAAAGAAAAACGTGAGGTGAAACAAAACAAAACTCGTGCTATTTAAAGCAAAAAACAATTGAATAAAGGAAATACCTTGAAATAATTGTCCACATTGTCTCCACAGGTCCTGAGAACAATTGACATGTCTTTACAATTGATTTCCGGCACGTATTCACGGTTAAACCGGATCAACTTGCCGCCGTTCAACTACGAAAACACCTGTTTCTCCCTGCTCGTTTTGCATCTCATTAACTCCATCCGGGGAACTTTCTAGAAAGTCGGAGCACAAAATGGGGCATAACTCCGGAACCGCTGGGGTTAGAAATTAGCCAAATAGTACACTGTCATCAGCACAATGCAGCGATCATTTCTATACCGATTTGCATCCTTATTTGCACCCCAAAAAAAAGCCTTTATGGATACAACGAAATTCCTTTGATCCCATTGTTTTCGAACGTCGATTGTTCCGGACAATGACCCATTGTTGAGCTCCTCCTGGTCACGTGTGGACAATCTTATATATAGAGACTAGCCGGGGGCGCTCGCATACGCTCGCTTCCCGGAGCCCGTCAAGTACAAAAGTTTAATGTGGTTGGCGCACTTCGTGCGCTGCATTCGCTAACGCTCATGCCCTTTCCCACCCCACGTACAGTGGTTTGGCTCGCCCTCGCCGCCCTGTCTATCTATTGTCACGATTGTAGTGTTTAACATGCATGGAAATTAGTTTTAGCGGTCAGCCTCGTTTTCATCATCTAAGCCTCGTACTGATGGTACAGTAGATAAGATGCAAGATAAAAGTTTGTTTTGTTTTAGGGAACAACAATTAGCCTGCTATTAGTTGAGTGGATGGATTGACACTTGGATGTGGTCTTTTGTCAACCTAATATAGGATAGGTATAAACAGTAAAGGACCATTGATGATGAATGTCCAGAATTTAAATTAATTTTGACTTACACTGATGACACTGATGCATTGATTTTTGATAAAGCAATAAGTATGTAGCCTCCAATACTTGCATTGGTACAATGATGTACATCAGTAGATCTACAAAGTGAAAGAGACAAATTATATTCTATTTAATATGTTGGTTTATTACTATCAAGGCTAAAAAATAATTGGATTTGGATTTGGAGAATCTGTGGAGTTTAATTTTCCTTTGATGTTGATTTAATGTATATCATTATGAAAAGAAATAAAGAAATTAATATTGATCAGTATGACATAACATTACAGTATGACATTACAGACAAAACAGATCATTTAATGCAATTGCCATGAAAAAGCTTTATTAAATTAAATGAAGTACAACGATTTCTACGGCTGGGATTGGTTTTACATTAGTTTCAATCATATAGAACATAAGGATAAGCACGGGACACCGTGGATAACGAATGCAAAAGTACTTCATAATCATCATCAATGGGATGGGAATTGCATGGTGAAAGGAGTTTCATAGGAGTATTGGGCTTGGTTGGTAAGGCAAAGAAGGCAGCCACAAAGTGAAAAGAATCGTCATTGAAAAAATTATAACAAAATTAAAGCCACTGAAACATGTGGGTACAGCATTAAACACTCTTTCCGAAATCATTAAATATAAAGAGCCATGAAACATAAGCGGAGTTGTCAATTTTGGCCTGAGGAAACTATATGTTTGAGTGAAATACAATTGGCCTAAGCAACTATATGGGAACTTGAATGGGGTGAAATTAAAAATAAAGTCTACTTACTCCTGAGCTGCGGCAAAATGAATGTTTCTCTCAGCTTTACTTTCTCTTATTTCACCATCAAGTTCCATTGCAATCCAAGATTTGGGAAACGAATATTCGGACAGCACAACCACAACCAGCATGAGAAATTGCTACGTTGACGAAACATAGCATAAATCAAAATCACACAACAAATTCTATTGTTAAGCCGTCCCGTTTTGACGTAATTATTTGATTGAGCTGGATTGGCTTACAATCAACCCAACCCAACCCAAGAGAACTCAACTCAAGTGAACAAAGAACATGTGGTGGCAAGGCAATGCGTCCTTCCTTTCATCTTTTCTGTTCTGTGGTGATGGTAAGTAGGTTTTCCAGATCGTATTATATCATTGCGATCTTTCAGGTTACATCTTTAAAATAATCTATAGTGTTTCTGTGAAGGTTTTGATTCATTTTTCTAGCGTATAAGACTTTAGCAAATATAGTATTTGACCACGAATCCCTTGAGAATAGGCCACATTTGAGAAAAACGGATGATACATTGTTCGCATTGGAAAATGAGATACGATTCTGTGCTACTTACGTTTTATTACATGTATTATTCGTGAATTTTAGGTACTCTCTGTGCTACGTATGGGATTTGTGTGGTGCGATGTCAATGCAGGCAATTTTTGACTGTTCTTCAGGTAAGTATATTGAATTATATGAGATCATTATGCATCCCAAAGGCCACATCTTGTTCATTTATAAAGACGGGTTTTTGAAATACATTTCTTGTAAATTTTTAGGGTTTGTGTCACAGCATGTCCAAGAAGAGTGTTGGTGATAAATATTTGTTGGCGGAATGCACCGTTTTTCAAAGGTAATAGTCTTGTTATTATTTTTGCAATGTTATATTATTAATTGTTATTCTAATTTATCGTTGTACAAAATTTAACAATTTAACAAAACAAACAAATAACAGGAAAGAAAACGAACAAAAGACAAACATGAACACAATTACAGTTACAATTACTTTTTCTGAATGTTTGTGCCCCTTACCAAAGACAAAATTTCTTTTGTGGGCACATCTGCCCACATGCACCTCGTGTGCGCTTCTTCTTTATTTTTTTTTTGTTGTTTTTTATATTTTTTGAATCTTTTTTTTTCTATAATTTTATTTTTATCTTCAGATTTCCTGTAGAGAAAAAGACATTGTTACAGAAGGAGTTGAAAGTAAGCAATATGTTATACACACAGATGAGATGGAAATATTGCATTGCAACTTACGCTGTTTCATCCTTTGTTAAATGCCCATCGGGGTGCTAACAAAATGAAATTTGGTGCCTCTTTTAATGGCACTGAACTTCAAGGCACATTGCCTTTTTAGTGAGCCAATGTCAGTAAAATTGATTAGCTAGGATTAATATGAGAACAATATATTAAAAACAGTGACTCACATAGGATACATTTGTGTTTCCTTGTAAAGCAGTTTGATAATCTATGCATAACATTTGTTTAGATTTATCAATATATGGATTAAAGTATTTTTCAATGCTACCTTAGTTTCTTCTCCACAATAAACCCACTGTGGGTTCCTTTGGAACAGTGTTGGCAACTTCAGGCTCAACTGCTTCATCATCCTCTGTCTGAACTGTTTCAGCACCCTCAGGCATGGCAACTTCATTTTCAGTATCCATGTTAAACTATATATAAATATATTGTCATTGTCATTCAATGAAAGGTGAGTTAATAGGGTATCGGTCGTTTGAATTTGCCTATACAGTTCTGTTGATGTTACAATAATATATACTTTAATGTATTAATATGACACAGTTTTATTTTCTGCAGATAATGAATAATAATTATCTTTCTTACAATGAAGAGGAGAGACTAAAGGCAGGCAGAAAACGCAGAACTGAATACATGAACTTACGGTAGCAGTGGTGACAAAATTTATCTATTTCAAGTGAACCTGTTAAGGATAAAATTGTTATTGTGATAATATCCACTGCAATAGCAATTGTGACATAAAATATAGCAGTTTGAGCTTTTTTAAAGCTGTTTAGTTATAAATAGCCTGTATTTTCATGTGAAAGTAAAAGCAACGTTAAAAATACATGTACTTACGTAATTTTTGTTTTTCTTGTGGTGGGTTGAAAAAAATTTTACGCACGCTATGTCCTCTATGACGCAGAAAATTTTAAATTTCGCGCCGCTATTGTTGTTGCTAGGACGCCGAAATTCCCGTGTAATCTATGATAATAGTATTAGCTCCTGCAGGACATTACGTGGTGCTGCATTGATTTTATTGTGACTGTAGTTTTAAAGAGCAACAAAACTTGGAATTATGCGATAACTATTAGAATTACAAATTACAATTGCGATGAGAATACACGTTTTTTTATAAGGAACCTAGCTGAGGGCCTAGTTGTTTAAGTTTGTTATTTTGAGATCCTTTGACCACTTTGTACTTGTAAAAGGTCTTTAATTTTAAGTTTGGCATTTGGTGGACATAATTAGTAGAGACGCAAGAAAAGCATTCAAATTCATCGTTTTGCTGTTGAAAGGATAAGAGGTTAACACATGAAGAAGCTTCAAATAATGTAAAAGTACTGAAAATCAATGGAACCGGCTTCTCAATTTTGAATAGTGCGGAAATATTAATATACTAAAAATTAAAAGATGCCTTAGTGATTTGGTCTGTAGTAGTAAACGTTCCTTAAGTTTTCTACCTTATACATGTAGGTTCCTTATAGAAAAGCTTGTTACTTCAAGTTGCTATTATGTTGTAATTGTTCTGAGGATTCAATAAGTTTCTGTGCTTGCATGTTAATTGTATGGGAAAGCTCTTTATGATATAAGACACATTGTAAGATGGTAGTACAGTTCATGTAATACAGTGTCTACATACTGAAAACATAAGCAAGTGTCAATGATATATACAATTAGAATGTTGTTGATAAAAAAAACAGAAACAGTTTGTTAAGCACTTCCACAGTGAATGAATGAGGACACACCATACACTATGAGGTTCTGGTTAAAAGATATCTACAATGGGAAACTTATCATGCAAGACTCTCAATATTCAAGTAAGATAACAAAGACATATTTATGCACATATAGATTATTAAAATGCATTAATAATGTTTGCTTGTGTGGTAAGAGCATGTTAGCTTGTTTTGTCCAATGTAATGGAGGATTCTATCAGTGATTGATACAATGTATGCTTCCCACTAAATTTGAAAATGTTGTGCTCTAATGGTTGTGAAATCATTGCCGTCTATGCCTGGCACACTGAGCTTACGACAACACATCTACCTGATAAGGAACATCATTAAGTGACAATGAGGAAGAATTAAGTACCTACAGGTTTAGAATACTGTAAGTGATTCGTTAAGAAAACATTTAGTGGTAGTCAATGTAGAAATATTATTTAGCATTTATTTATTCAGTCTGCTTTTCAAGCAAGGTGCATTAATTGTTCATATGGAACAGAGAGCATCATACCTTGAATATTATACCTGACTTGGGAAATAATTTGAAGAGAACATTTTGAACCATTGATTTAATTTTCCATTGCCTTTGACTAAATGAATCTGTACAAAAAATAGGAAAAGAGCATTAATGAGTGTATTCGACAAAACAGTTATGCAATGCACGTGCAATGAGGAAGGTGGTAAGTAAATAAAGTGTGGAATTTTCCCAGGGCTTGAACTTGACTTTCACTGGTTTCCTTCATGTACACATTACAACAATTAAACATCTTGGATAAACAGAAATGAAAGCAGGTTCATGTTGGGATATCAATGAGCTTTGCTCGTAAAACAAAGAAGGAAGCCACAAAGTCAATAAATTGGTTAGGAACTATATTCACGAAAACAAAAGCCCCAGGAAGATTTCGATATAGCAATGCACATTTCATTGGAGAATTTCCAGAATTCTGGCCTAACAAACTACTATATGTAAACCGTGAGTAAAGTAGAAATGGCCTAAGCTAAGCAATTTCCACTCAACATATCAAATGGAAAGGGATAAAAATGTCCTCTCCTCATTCACAGCAGCCTAGTTGTCTCCCTTAAGTCAATAGGGTATCTCCTCTACCTGAGCTTCATTTTCTCTCATTTCAGTATCAAATTCCCTTATATCTAAAATATCCATTGTTTGATTGTCCAAAATGAAAATTAACCTGACTTACCTTTGGTGAAGATCAAGGTAGTTGTTTCCTTTGAGCCAGGAAGGCTTTATGAGGTATAATTTCATTGAGTTCAGCAACTAAATCCGACTCGATGCCATTTGTTGGCAGGCAGAAACTTTGACCCGACAGGCAACAAGAAACATATATATATTTATATTATTATATTTTTTTTTTTTTTTTTTTTTTTTTTTGTTTTTTTGTTTTGTAGTTGTTTTGTTTGTTCTTTCTTGCGATGATGAGACATAACATAGATGAAAATCATACATAGACAGCACAAAGGCGTTTGAAATGGGAGACAGAAGTCTCGCCTCGTTTCAATGATCTTAGCAGAAATGCATCTAATTAAAAACGAAGTCGATAAATTTTGTTATGATGTTATTGAATGGAGATTTATATGGGACAAATACACAAATATATGAATATTGAAACTCTAACGATTTATCTGCTGGCAATCTTCTATTGAAAACGTAAATCGCTAATTTAAAAACCTTATTATTAATGCGGAAGATCTGAAAGATATACAATACAGTACAAAAACATGTTTTGAAAGGACGTGGATAGATATTTGTATTGTATGCGAAGTACGAATGCGAAGGGTTGAGTCATGATATAGTCTACTATTAAAATTGGTGAATGGTCAATATCCATAAAAATTGATACATACAATCCGTAGTTCAGGTTGCAAAATTGATTGGTTAAGCGACGTCTTTAGCAAAATGACAGTACCTCAATTTGGATTCTTCAATAGCACTTCACTCTCAGCAAGCATACATCTCTGCCACGGCGTGAATGTATTCTTTCAATAACCGCGTTCGTTTGTTTTGAGGATTACGTTTGTACATAGCAAAAAAAAGAATAAGATTGCCGGTTACATTAGTTAAAAGCTCGAACACCAGCGTCAAGGAGTAACCTTTGTTCGAGTTTTCCTTGTTGGTGAAAAGTGCAATTGAAATTTGGAAATATATAACAGTAAACACAAAGGGGCCTCTATAGATTTTAGATCAAGTTTCATGTATTAAAAGGAGAGGGGGGATGTTATTGATAGTGCGATGTTTTGCAAAAAGTAACTATCCTTAAGGGACAACTTGCAGTTTTCACAGAGTAAGGAAATCCACTTTCCCATAGGCAATATCGGAGAAAATGGCAACGCATAACTCTTAATAATCGGGCGCTACGCAGGATTCAGGACTGTGCCGACTGCTGTGTGTGGTGCAGTCACCCCTGGACATGTGGAGGGTGTAATGTCCAGTTGGTCTCCGCAGATCAGTGTTATCTAGAATGAATGCATTCTAGAAAGGTGCCAGTAACGGCTGTACATCACACTTATGTGCGACGTGATCTGCGTTGACACACAATACCCGTACCCTTGAATGTGTGTATGTGCGTTTTGGTAGGCAGCCCTCTGTAGAGCAACTGTGCAGATGGTCGCTCTAGGATGAAGCCTTTACAGGACTTCTTGGAAAACAATGTTCTTTGTTTTCCTGTGTGTTTCCTCTGGGAGGAATACTTTTAGCCCGTTAAATGATGTTGCTCTTGACATGGCCACATATAACTGACCATGTGTGAACACGGGCTCAGGTAAGTACAAACCAACATACCTCAGGGATTGCCCCTGTGCCTTGTTGATTGTCAAGCAGTATGCAAGTCTGACTGGAAACTGTCGGCGTTTCATTTTGAACGGCATTTCCGTGTCCTGAGTGGAGACTGTGATCTTGGGAATCATGACCCGTTGTCCTCTGTGCTCCTTCGTAATGATCTCTGCCGTAATCACGTGACGTCGGAGATGCCGAACTATGAGTCTTGTTCCGTTGCAAAGACCTTTCTTTGGATTGAGATTCCGCAGAAGAATGATCGTTGCACCAACCTAATGCAATGAATATTTTTGTGATTAATGACGGCTTTTTTATGGTGCACTACCTTTGCACATAATAATTTAATGTTAATAGGATGAAATATTGTACTCTTCCTACCTTGAGTTTAAGTCTGTGCAACGGCATTCCATTCGGAGTGAGTTGGTTGAGAAATTCAATGGGGTAGGCCTCTTCCTCATCTGGATCGTCTGTGACAACACTGTCTGTGCTGTAATAAGTTCTTTCGGCTGTTTGAAGTCTGTCCAGAATTAAGTCGTTCACTTGATGTGATAAGTCATTCTTCGGAGTCAGGCAACAGCGTTCAGACATTGTTACAGGATCCATCATTAGGTGTGAATCTGGTGTGTTCGGCCTGGGAAAAATGAAGTTCAGCATGTCTTCTTTAGACGAAGTGCATATCTGTTGTGGCAGAATGACGTTGTCCAGTGCATCGTGTGCTTCTTGCTTGTTGCCAAGTCTGAGAAGCCATTCTGAGAATTCACGGTATGAATCATCTTGAACGGCTCTCATGTTGGTGTGTAAACGATGCTGCTGAAACTTTGTCCATAGATCAATGATCTGGTGTGATTTTAGAGTCTCTGCTACAATTCTTTCCCTTCCTGCTTTCGTGACGACAGGTAGAACTTGTCTGAAATCACCACCAAGTAGCATGAACTTGCCACCAAATGGTCTGTCGACATGTGTAATGTCTCGAAGCAGTCGGTCGACTGCTTGTAATGCAAGTGCGGGAATCATGGAAGCTTCATCCCATATGAATAGGGTAGTTTCACGCAATACCTGTGCTCTCCTGCTCTGTCTCTTGACATTGCACGTTGATTCAGCTTGAAGTGGTATAGGAATTTGAAAGGTAGAGTGTGAAGTTCTACCATTTATGAGCAGTGTTGCAGCAATTCCTGACCACGCCATGCACTGAACTTTATGTCCATTGGCTTGCAGATTGTGAACCAACGTGTTGTAAAGGAAAGTTTTGCCGGTTCCAGCCGGCCCGTCAACAAAGTGACAGTTCTGTTCGGATTGCGCGTTGATAGCATCAGTGATTCCCGTGTATATGGCTCGCTGTTCAGGGTTCAATGCGGCCAGCATTCGTTCTCCTTCCTCTCTGGCATTGCCAACATCGATGTCATGTTCCTCTGTAATAAAAAGTGAAATATTTTGCAATAACATTGGAAAGAAAGCTAGGAAAATCATTGTGCAAAAATACGTAAATGCCCTTGTCTGCACGATGTTAGGATACATTATTATATTCTTACTAATACAGTACATATTTGAAAATAACACATTAGTACCTCGTTCAGGAATGACATAGTCGGCTGGAAGTTGAGGAAGGTCAGCATAATTAGTGATCGATTGACCATGTACTTTCAAATTTTCGTCAATGTCGTGTAGACATTGATACATGTGTCGGTCTTCAAAAGCTATGGCCATATCTGGATGATTGACTTGATCACGTCGTACAAAGTCTTCACTTAATGCTTCTTTGAACATGTTGAAGAGTGCTGCGATATCAGAAGGTGTTTGAAAAAGGAGTAATGTTGCAAACAACTGTCTCAGTTGTACTGGCATGTTGAAAATGACTGCCTCCTCCAAACAGCGTATGATTTCAGCATCATCTTCCAACAGACCTAGAGCTAAAGCAGCGTCTTTGAAGGAATTGCATAGGTTTCCTTCTATCATACGAAGATCTTCAAACGACGTGGCACCTCGTTTATGGAGAAGCAATAGTCTCAGTGCGAACCTTTGCTCACATGGTCGTGGGTGAACTTGATATATTCTGCCTATGACAGGCAGTGTTCTCCGCTGTCTTGCTTTCCATGTTTTGGTGCGCTCGTTGAAAACATAGTGTTCAGGAATCTCGTGATAGAGATATTGGCGTGCAGCCGGGTCTTGTGCATTCAATTCAAACCAAGACGTCAGTGTGGTTTTTTCATTGATGTTTTGTAATTGTTCGACCCTTCCATTATCCTGAAAGTATACGGTCTGCTGATCAGGTAAATGAACATGCAGACGTTTTATAGTGTGACTTTTCTCGTGCATGGAAAATTGGAATATTCTGTGAACAGCTTCGTGTGGTCCAATATACCGAGCGTTGATGTATTGGCGTACTTCATCGTGCTCAATATCTTGAGGTACTTGTTGCTGCTGTCCTTCCAGAATTTCCACGTGTGCCATATCTTGTCCTTTATGAATATATTTGAAAATATATTTCACGGACTTCACAGTGCTACATATTTCGAGATTAATGTGACACTGATACTTGAGTAGAAGATAGCGATTATGTGGCACAACCCATGTATCATCTAGAAGTCGATCTTCTAGATTGACTGGGTGACGACAGCGTCGTCTGTAGAGTGGATAACCATTCGCATTAAGTTGTGTTTCGGCAGTGCGATCTTTCGGAAATCGTTTCTTGCATTTGTTATTCTCCATGCAAACACATCCGGGGTTTATATCACCGCATGGTCCATGTGTCATGTGCTTCAGCACTAACTTGTGATATCTTGCATCCTGTGGGTCCGGAATTTCAGCTGATATGAGTCGATCTACCTGTAGGTTTCGAGGAAAAATATCACATGTAAGTTCTACACATCAAAATGCATTGTGTTTTTACTAAGCAATACAACTGATGATTATATATCGTACTCTATATATAAATTATTGTTGTAGATGTTACCTCTTCGGGTGTTCGCGGTCTATCAGCCTCAGACAGGAACAGAATCATGTGAGCGTGTGGTAGTCCTCTCTTCTGAAATTCGATGACATATACATGTGCAATAGTGTGTCCCAGAATGTGCTTGTGAAGGATATCTTCCAGTAGTTCTTGTAGTTTGAGTTGAAATACTCGTGTGACGATGTCAGGCCGGTCATTTGCCTTCTGGTGTGGTAGAATGTTCTCTGAAATCTCCTTCCATCTGGGATTGGCCGTCATGGTTAGGAAGATGTCAGGCTTGCCATACTTTCTGACGATAGTCATTGCATCTTGAAAGTTCTGGTACATATTTCGTTGACTGCCTGAAAAAGATGAGGGAAGTATCACAACACGACCGACATCAATATGAAGGGGTTCGTTGGGATTGTTTGCCCTGGCCATTTGATTTTCGATTTCAGCCCTTCTGTTCAGGTGATCCATTAGGCCTCGATAACTGTCAGCACGTAATTGCCGTTGATTGTGCAAAATCCAGTTGAGCTTGTTTCCTTCTATTTTGGTGTATGCGTCCACTAAATATTGTTGAAAGAGAAGTGTTGCCCTGTGGATGGTAGACAGTTGATTTCTGACTTGTATTCGGTACGAATAATATTCGGCGATTGTGAGTCTAATACGGTGGTTACGATCAGCATTTTGCTGGCCTTGTCCTTCACGTGTAGGTAGACGTTGAAGGTCCAAGCTGTATCCACGATCACCCTGAAAGAACAACAATGGATAGGTTAGAGGATCCGCAACAGGAGCTAAGGCATTAATCTTCATAAGATTACCACGCCTTGTTCGAACTTGAAGCTCTCTATTCTCGGGATTAGGAGCACCGCCATTGCGTGTAGTGTAGACTGCTGCAATTTCTCTGGCAGTAGGATTGTCATATCTTCGATCTTGTTCTGGGCGACCGGTAATAATCATCTTGAACGTGGGAATAGGCTGGTCATTGGCAATGGCTTGCTGCCTTTGCTCTTCCAGTACTTCTCCCATTGTTTTAAAATGTTGAGCAAACCGATTTACTGCCATTAATTCGTTTTGCAGCAGCGCCACCATGTCTAAGTCCAAGTTTTGTTCTCTGGCTGTGTTCTGACGTTCTTGCAGTGCCTGTTGGGTGTCCATAATATATAATTCTGCATATTTTCTGGACCTGTCAGTTTCAGTTACCCCTGTTGAATGCAAGGAAACATTACAAATTGTACTTCGTTATATCAAATGTAATTTTCAATGCAGCAAATGCTTTGTTATGAAAGCATCATAAAGCGCCTTGATTTTCGATTGGACAACTCTTCATATTCAGGCAAGCATAGAGAGCTTATCCATTGCATGTTGGGTCGGAAATGAATTGAGTGTTCTGTCAACATCCGTTTCATCATGTGAAGCTATTATATGAAAATGTAGCATCATATAAGAGATAAGAGACGGACATTATATTTACCTGTCATATGGTATGCACTTCCATGTATGGTGATGACTGGTGGTCCTGCATTAGCGTGTCTTACAACATTAGCTGTCCAGGATGCCATCGCCATTAGTGAATTGTATCTACGGAAATTTTTGAGAAAATATTTAGATTCATCAGTAGTTCCAGTGTATAAATGCATCACATTTGCCGGGGGTGGTTGAATGGGATCGAGAGTTATTAATCCTCCCAAGCAACATTTGTTGTATTGCCTTCTTGAGTTGAGTTCCTCTCGGAAGTATTTTGCTTCACAGTGAATACATGTCCTCGTCATTTTCCAAGATGATGAGGCATTGGGGAGAATTGAGGAATTTCAACAATAGGTTGATTTACTTCCCTTGCTTGTTGTTCGATGGGTTGAGGGACATCATCTTGGTGTTGTGGTGGGATTTCGTGTTGCATTTCAACTTCTTGTGGTTGTACCGCTATTTCATTCTCTTCATTGTCATTTTGAACGTTGGCTTGCAATTGCATAGCAGCAGGCAATACTTGTGGATCCTGAAATTCAATGTAATCTTAGTTAATATAATTCAGTCATGTGTTTTGAAATGCATAAAACTGAAACTTGTGAAGATATGTCTATTTAGAGAGCAAAATAATTTCCTGACATGGTGCTATAGAGAATGACTGGTGTATTCTAAGCCAATTGTGATGGTAGTCTGTTTTACCTGATTATCATGTGGAATGGGAATGTGTTGTTCCACGTTGATTTCATCAGGTTGTGCCGGCCTTTCAATTTCATTATATTCATTTTCAATATGTGTTTCGGGTTGCATCTGCATTGGCCGTATCTGTTGATAATGAAAATTAAATGAAATTAGTTACATGAAGTAATTAGTTATTGGAAATTTAAACGTCATTGCTGTGTGATTATGTAAATTGATAAAAATTCATATGAAAACGTATGATACATGTGTAAAATAGGGCAATTTACATGAGGCATTTGGGTTATGGAAAATGGAATTGCCTAACTGTAGTTAGGTTGTGGTAAGAATTTTAATTTACCTCATTCTCATTTTGAGCTTGATTTACATTAAGCATCTCCACATCTGCCGTTTGTATTGCTGCTTGACCTTCATGATTACGATTCAGAAGGGGTGGTTGCAACTGCATAACCATCGGCGGTACCTGCAGATGGAAAAATATTGATAATTTGGTTGATATAATAACTGGTTTAATTTTGATATTTTTAATTACAAAAAGCTGTATAATATAGAGTTATCTTATTTTGAAAAGATTAGCAGAAATTATTGAGTTGTGTACCTGAAGTTGAGGGGCCAGTGCTGCAGGATATTGTAAGCCATTGTTTATTGGTTGTGGAACTGCTATAAGTCCGTAGTGGGGAAGCATCGCAGGTAGTTGCCATGGCACATATAATGCCTGCATTTGTGGATAATGAAGTGGGAGTGGTTGATATTCTGGGGCTGGTTGCTGAGGGTATTCTTGCTGCAACTGGTGAAGATCATTCACTGCTTCCTGTACCATATTATCAGGTGGCAAATCAGCAGGATGAGGCTGTTGGTTATTCTCACGACGGCGGCGAGCTGCATCCCGCATTTGATTACGACGACTGGTGCCGGTAATGCCCTTTTTGGCTTTTCTTGGCATTTTGCAAGAGATAATATAAAAAAAGAAAAAAATGTGTTTTATATGCAACCCAATTTAAGTGAAAATTTGAAATAAGAGTGATTTTTGTGAGCAAGTTTTGTGATGGGTTTGTTGTTTTGTGGTGAGCTGCAAGATAAAATAAATAATTTAAAACATAATTGTAAGAAATGTTTGGAATTACTCTTGATTGTTGAATTAAATTATTGGTTATTGAAAGTTTCCAATAAAAAATATTGGAGCACTTTATCTTATGACCTACATCACTCTCTCTATTGTGTTCTTTAACAACTAAAAGGAAAACAGTTGTGATAATGAATGGATTTGAAAAGTTAATCATCCATTTCATTCTTGCAAAGAAAAATCTATAAACCTACATTTGATGTGTTTGTAAAGGCTAGATTTTATTTGCATTGTGCAGTAAATTTGCTTTCTATTGATAAGAATTTGTTGCAATTGTTAATACTACTTTAAATATAGTAGTTAAGCTTAAAATTTGGTATATGAATGTACATTACAGAGTGAGGCATTTAAACATTAATTAAAATAGGCTTCGTATAAGAGCAATTGTTGTGACACTCACCAAATATTTTGAGGATTCAACTTTTTTGGAAATCCTGTTTTTACAAAAGAAGAAAGATGATTTGGATGAATTGATTATCTTGTAAAGAGAAAGTTGCCATTAATACTAAGGAATGTTTAACATGTTTAACTTGTATATTATTATGTTGATTGAGTTGAGTGAAGAAATGAGAAGAAAATGTCATGCTGAAGTGAAGGAGTGAAATACATACTTTATAAAAAACTTCACTTTACTTTACTTTGTTAATAATAACAAAAGTGGCTGGACATTAACGGAGAAGCCAGATGACAGAAACGCTAAAAAACCACATGACAGAAACGCTAAAAAGACAGTGCATTGCGATGCAATGAAAGACAACGGTTGCTTTAAAGAAGACGCTGTCGGTGTAAATAAGGATTGTTTAGGAAAGGTAAATTTCAACATTCAACTTACCAATAAAATAAAACAATCTTTCTAACAATGCTTTTGTCGATATATACAAAAAATTGTAATATAATTATAATTATCTGCCAATTTCTAACAACAAATTTTACATTTGGTATAGCAAGAAAGTAAAGACGCAATTGCTATTTTAAATTCGCGCCAATTTGAAAGTTTGTGGCCTCTATTCGGCGGCGTGCCTCGTTGTTGTTATTATTATTCTAATGATGATCCATTCGACAGTGAGGCAGTTGAAAACAATAACAGGAACAGCATGTACTTGGCACCGAAGAGAAAACGACGTTGTTGTTTGTTGATGATGGGGAGAAGTGTCGTTTTGTAATCTCTAAGTATAAGAAATAATTTGGTGGACTTTATTATGCATGATATCTAGAAATAGATCATTTCTCACCATGGCGTTGTGGGGATTTTGATGGTGATGATGTATTGGACAGAGGTTGTTGAACACAACAACAGCAAAAACATAGGTAGTATTCCACCACGGACACATGGAGAATGAAGTACATTGATTTTTCGTGAGTGTTATATGTTCAGAAATATTGCTGTTGGTAAAAATACCAATAATAAGAGTAGGCCATGGAAGGATGACCAAAGGTAAGAAGGTAAGTACGTTGTTTGACTGGGTGAATAAATGAGGTGGAGGTAATTAATGATTTGCAGTTACAATAAATTACTTACATTTATAGACTTCAGGCCACATGCAAAGAACTGAGATGAGCCAACATGCTATAAAGTATATTACATGATTTCTTCTTGTTTTTCAGGTGCCCAGACATAAAGTGAATGTTTGCGGTCATTCCTTGTGAACATTATTATAGTGAGGTGAGTTCATTTTTGTTAATTGAAGATCATTTGTTCATAAAGAAGGACAGTGTCTGTTTTGCAGTGATCTTTTTTGAAAAATTACAAAAGTTAGAAGCATTACATAACATTACAATACATACATACTTACTATAGATACTATACATAAATATATACATCAATACATACCCTATATACTATATATAAATACTATACATAATATACATACATACCCTACATACATACCCTACATACATAATATACATACATACCCTACATACCCTACATACATACATACATACATACATACATACATACCCTACATACATACCCTACATACATACATACATACCCTACATACATACATACATACCCTACAATACATACCTACAATACATACCCTACAATACATACCCTACATAACATACCCCTACAATACAATACATACCCTACAATACATACCCTACAAACATACCCTACAATACATACCCTATAATACATACCCTACAATACATACCCTACAATACATACCCTACAATACATACCCACAATACAACCCCCTGGCATGTGACCACGGTGCCGCCCCCCTGAAAGCCGTTTCTTCTGAAAGTGAAAAAATGAATTCATCAGCCAACTTTAAAAACACAAAAATTCTCCTAACTTGGTAAAAATTTGTCCATTTGAACTCAAATTACACCAACATGAAGCTAATAGCTTGGCGAACATTTATCGAAAGTATTTGGGTGAAAAAAACAAAGTTTTGGGAGGTTAAAAATTAATTTTCGCAAATGCAAAACACACGCGTGTTGCTTGAAAATTTCGTGTTTTTCAGCAAAATCCAAACTCGGCCAAAATGTCCAAAAACAGAGGAAAATCAACAAAACAAAAAAAACAAAGCCATATAACTTTAGTTCTCGTGTAAATAAACAGTTATCGAAAGTTTAAATGGAGAAAATCGGCCCAGAACGACCCGAGAAAATCAAAATTGTCTTCGTGTTTTGGTTAGGCCCTCGAGCCGAAAGAAAAACGTGAGGTTAAACAAAACAAAACTCGTGCTATTTAAAGCCAAAAACAATTGAATAAAGGAAATACCTTGAAATAATTGTCCACACATTGTCTCCACAGGTCCTGAGAACAATTGACACGTCTTTACAATTGATTTCCGGCACGTATTCACGTTAAACCCGAGCAACTTGCCGCCCGTTAACTACGAAAACACCTGCTTCTCCCTGCTCGTTTGCATCTCATTAACTCCGTCCGGAACTTTCTAGAAAGTCGGAACACAAAATGGGCCATAACTCCGGAACCGCTGGGGTTAGAAATTAGCCAAATAGTACACTGTCATCAGCACAATGCAGCGATCATTTCTATACCGATTTGCACCCTTATTGCAGCCCAAAAAAAAGCCTTTATGGATACAACGAAATTCCTTTGATCCCATTGTTTGTTCGAACGTCGATTGTTCAAGAGACAATGGAGCATTGTTTGGCGGGTTGGGGTCACGTGTCGACGTAGATTATATATATAGAGACTAGCCGGGGGCCTCGCTACGCTCGCTTCCCGGAGCCCCCAAGCAACAAAAGTTTAATGTGGTTGGCGCGCTTCGCGCGCTGCATTCGCTCCCGCTCATGCCTTCAACTACATACATCGCTCTACATACCTATTACATACATATTACATACATACATACATAATACATACATACATACATAATACATACATACATACATACATACATACATGGGCCGGGTTCAGGTCATTTACTTCCGCTCGCCGCTGCATTCCACGCTCATGCCCATACATACAACATACACATACATACCTACAATATACGACAAACATCCCTACATACATTAAAAAACCCTACATACAACATACATACCCTACATACATACCCTACATAACATACCTACAATACATACCCTACAATACATACCTACAATACATACCCTTACAATACATAACCCTACAATACATACCTACATACATACCCTACATAACAATACCCCACATACCCCTACATACATACCTACAATACATACCCTACATAACAACCCTACAATACATACTACAATACATACCCTACAATACATACCCTAATACATACCTACAATACATACCCCTACAATACATACCCTACATAACATACCCTACAAACATACCTACATACATCCTACAATACATACCCTACAATACATACCCTTACAATACATACCTACATACATACCCCTACAATACATACCCAATACATACCTACAATACATACCTACAATACATACCCTACAATACATACCCTACAATACATACCTACATACATACCCTACAATACATACCCTACAATACATACCCTACAATACATACCCTACAATAATAACATACCCTACAATACATACCCTACAATACATACCCTACAATACATACCCTACCAATACATACCCTACAAAAAAAAATACCCCTACATAATATACATACCCTACAAACATACCCTACAATACATACCCTACAATACAACCCTTACAATAATCACCCACAATACATACCCTACAATACATACCCTACAATAAAACAACTACAATACTACCCTACAATACATACCCTACAATACATACCCTACAATACATACCCTACAATACATACCCTACATACATACCCTACAATACATACCCTACAATACATACCCTACATAACATACCCTACAATACATACCCTACAATAAATACCTACAATACATACCCTACTATAAATACCCTACAATACATACCCTACAATACATACCCTACAATACATACCCTACAATACATACCCTACAATACATACCCTACATAACATACCCTACAATACATACCCTACAATACATACCCTACATAACATACCCTACTATACATACCTACAATACATACCCTACTATAATACCCTAAAATACATACCCTACA
>RQOL01000961.1:0-15782 GCA_013076295.1 Sanderia malayensis
AAATATCCGGGATGTTATGGCAGACGATAGACTTAATGCAGGCTTGTGGATTTAGACATAGCTGCTTTCAAATCGCTTTCACTGTAACTACGCATATGTTGTGTATGCTTTTTTACTGTTTCTAAAACAACTTATGGACTTATACAACTTATGGACTTATGTAAGAATTGACTTATTTCAAAGCGCTTCCTCTTTCATTTCATTCAACGGCGAACGTTTTAGGCTATTTAATTTTTCATGTGCAACATTGTTTATTGCGTTTTAGTTCAATTGAAGGGTGAATTGCATTTTCTTTCGATTGGCGCCACTCATGTAGCGTGCACGTTGAAGATATTATTTCGCATAATTTGTATACATTGTATAATGACAATGTGATATTGGCCACCCTTGGGGTTTTTGCAGGTGGCCTTGTGTCAATGGCCTCTCGTTTCGAGATAAGATTCGAACTTGTTATGTTGGCTGAATCTTGAACTCACCAACCCATCTAATTTTCCCACCGCATTTGTCGAATAAACGCCCTTTCTTTTAGTCGCCTTCCTTCATTCGTTCTTCATTGAACAAACTATGTATAGCTGTATTATTAAGGCACCGGCCCTTATTCGAAGCTATACGATATGCATGACATTAAACGCAGCTGGTCTGTGTAACGCACAAATCCAGACGAACTTTCAAATGTTTGCATTTGAAATTTAAACTGTATTTTAATGAAATTGAACATGGATAGAAGGAAGGGGAAATGATAATGCAGCTGTTTGATTAGCTTTCAAAAAATGCATTAGCATGGGAAAATAGTTACAGATGCTTCTCATTCAAACTTTGACTGTTTCAAATTGACTGGCGTTGTGTGGTTTCCTGGCGCAGTTTGCTGGGCAGTGGTCCATTAGCGATCTTCTCCAGAGTTCGCATCACACTATAAACCCTTTGCGATATAGTATATGTATCTCTCTTGGTGTGGTCTCTGTATTGTTCATTGCTGCATTATTTTTCACGACACGTGCAATATTTTACGATACAGTATCTTATAAGATGACACGTATACGAGGTTGCTTGTTGCGGTACGAGGCTGAAATGTTGTTAGTGCAGTTATGGAAGGCTACACAGGTATATGTGGCTGCAGTATGTAGCTAAAATGGTTGCATTTAGTTATACAGAAAGCTACGAGGCCCGTGTGTAACAGGCGGGCAAGCGGGTGGAAGACTGACTATAGCTATATAAGCTGTTCTTACGTTGATATCCTCTGTTCTTGGCATTGATGTCCTCTGTTCTTGCATTGGTAAACCTCTGTTCTTACATTGGTAACCTCTGTTCTTACATTGGTACCTCTGTTCTTACTTTGGTTAACTCTGTTCTTACATTAGTAACCTCTGTTCTTACATTGGTAACCTCTGTTCTTACATTGGTAACCTCTGTTCTTACATTGATATCCTCTGTTCTTACATTGATATATTTTCTTCCAGTCGAGGAATTTCGAAAACCAGTATATCGATGGCTTGCACCCGTTTGCCAGAGCGACCTGAAGAGCAAAGTCCGTCTTCATTCTGCGCACTGACTGCCCCCAACCGATGCGACGGCAAGGCGGGACAGTTTGGACGACGACTTAATGAACTACGGCGCGCTAAACACCTTCTCACCGCCATCGCCAATGTATCGCACATCAAGTAGAGACAGCCTTGCAGGAAGCAGTGATGGCAGTCCGGTTAGCAGTCGCGACCAGTCTGAGCTGTTAAGCTAACAAGTGGTCGGAATGCACTGGCATCTGACCGGTCGCACTAGCGTGTACAGCTGGGGTAATGATGACGTAAGTGTTAGTGTTTTTTATTCACGCTGTTTGTTTTGATAAGCGTGTTTCAGTTATAGTTGCAAGTTGCACGTCGCACGGCTCTATGCACGAGCGGGTTAAGCATTTTGAGTTACGGTTGATTGAGTGTTTATGAACAGATGCTTCATGTAACCGGACTATTATCAGATTATCAGTACCATTGCTTAGTTATAGCATTGTATACCATTGCTTAGTTATAGCATTGTATACCATTACTTAGTTATAGCATTGTATACAATTGCTTAGCTATAGCATTTTATACCATCATCGGTTTGTGAATGCCCTCACCCCTCTCCCTCCCCCCTCCAGCAAACATATACTAATTACGGTCCTGTTGATTTGTCGCAGGACTTCGACAGGCAAGCATCAGCCACGGTCAAACGAATGTTTGATGAGATTGACGACCATCCTGTTTGAGGAATTGCAATTCAAATGGTAACTCAACAATCTCATTCATACACACAACTCCTCTCTTTCATTTATGCATCTCGTATTGTTATATAACATATTCATTCATATTATCAACAATGTCATTCATGTCTGCACTCATTTTTTTGTTTTCCTCTGTTTGTTTATCGTGTATTTTTTTCCTGCTCTTACTGCCTATTTTCGTTGTTTGTTTTTTTCACTATACTGCCACCTTTTTGCTGTTTTACTTTCGCATCAAACTGTTTGAAGGAAACACGATGTTTTTGTTGACTCGGTGTTTAACAGCAACAGTGCTTCTACCAAACCATCCGCAACTCCTAAGACCTCTAAGCGCCCCTGGGCGCGGTGTGTTTGGCCCCTGGGCCCGTAAGCACCCCTGTGTACTAAAGGGCAGGCGTTTATTCGAGCGACTATATACACTCAGGCCTAGGCATTTGATCAACCAATATTTGGTATGGCGTGTGTGCTGCGGTGATTTTGTTAAGCTTCAAATTTCCACATTACTAAGCTGCTTATTATTCAGCTTTATCAACAGAGGCTTGCCACGCGAATCTTTGTTTACCAACTCATGTTTCCACTTTCTTTGATATTTATATATTCCATGTTGCCCATGGCTACTCGACGCTTGCTGCCTCGTACAAGACCCATAGGGTGTCCACTGTTGTCTGATGAATCTCTGATTAGTTATTTAGACTACCTATTGCATGCCAGGCATGGGTTTGAGTGATGGTACAATGAGGCAGCATTAACGTGTACTCTTTGTCTCTTTTTCCACCAGGAACCGATCCTATCACGGTGGAGTGCAAAGAATGGGCCACAACATTTCACCACATGCGGTAATATTAATTTTCCTATATTCCTATAATTTAATACAATGGAAACCCTATTGTATACAACGTACATCTGTATACAACGGACCCCTCTATACAACGGACACTTGTATACAAGGGACACATTTTTGTTTCAATATTTGTCATCCCTTTGCAAAAGAAAGTTCTATGCATGTGACACACCACTTTACTACGGGCAAAGTCATTGATCCCAACGTTGTTTGTTACGTACGGGTTTTATTTTAGATCTATTTATCTTGACCAGATAATCAGCTACTTCTTTAATAAACGCCCCGGTCTTTAATAAAACAACTAACTGCGTATGGAGTCTATTCAAGTAATAAGGTTAGAGAGGGGTACGTTTTGCCTTTTTTTTATCTCTGCTTTTTTCATTTAATATTATTTAAACACAAATTAACCCTTCAACATGTAAAAATCTCTGATAAAAACTTACAATGATACAATTGAAAGACGAGTATTTTATTGGGACCATTACAGCATATGCTTATGTCCCTGATTGGCATTAGATTGTGACAGGCTTTGTGTCTCGTTGCAGGATTCTCGGCAAGCAGCTGTTGCCCCCTGTTGACAGTGGAACACAAGTGATTGTCATGGATTGCATCGATAAGCCTGCTATGATCTATAGACCAGACACCGCCGCTACGGCAGTTTCGCTCGATGACGTCAAAACGGAAACATTTGCCAATGCTTTCAACGGGCAAGTATAAGACATAATATTACTCCAAATCAGTCTGCGTTGTAGCATCTATCTACCTTCATTTGAAGTATTTGATGTGCGAGCTCTAATCTTAGCTATGCCTTTTTAATTTCGGTCAGTTCCACATGCTACCTGAGCATGTCTTATTTCCCGTTTTATCAAGGTTATGCTTTCTGGATTTCTGTGGACTCCGCCACTTTATATTGTACCTGAGCTATGCCCCCTTAGTTTATCTAATACTTACATGAGGTACATTTCATGTTGTATGTAAGCACCGTGACGGTGTACCCAGTGCTATTACAAAAGATAGATTTCTCAGACTTCATGCAGCTTAGCTGATTCGAGTTTTCTTATTTGCAGCCTTTCTGTTTCTGGTCTGAAAGTCGAAGCCTCAACGGCGCCAACATTTTCAAAGAGCCCAGTTTCGAAGGTACCTCCATAGCTCAAATTTTAACGCTCTCTGTCTTAGCCATAGTGTTGTATTGTTGATTGGTTGTAAGACGTAGAGATGCAGATTATGTGTATTCTTTCCTGCGCTAAAGTGTTGCATCTTAACCCTGTTTTGTTTTCGCAGAAGAACCACATCCGTACGCACACCTTGAGGAGGAGATTTTCGCAGTCGATGGAAACTTGGAAGAGTTCTTTGCCTACGATAGCGCGTACGTATCCAAAACAATACAGTGGAACCTCTATTAACGGAACATATCTAATCAACATACAACCATTTGTGTCCCAAACAAAATTGGCCACTCTCTATACAAGCGATGCCTGTCTGCAACTCGCAGAATGACCTATCCCATAGGTGTCCGTTACATACAGGGCTCACTGTATATTATTTTCAAAGTGCGCTTTTATGTTGTCAGTGCATCTTTGTTGCGTGTTATGCTTTGCCACGTGACCAATACTTGACGTGTTCTACAGCAGACAATGTCAGTAATAACGTCTACATGTGGCCATACCTCTGCGTACCGCGATATACCACACCACAGTGAAATATAACCCGAATTCCTTGCTAGTAAAAGTTGCATAGTGTCCACGTTACGCTTCTCTATAGCATATTGCGCTAGACGATAGTTTATGTATAGTATGTATACTCTTTCTACAGTGAACCGATAGAGAAAGCAAAGGACCTTCGAAAGAACGAGCGAAATAAACAATGTGGATACCCGCCTGTCACCCCCAATGCATTTGCAACCGACAACATTATCAACGAAGCCTTTGACCGTCTTTGGGAAGAGGTATCTTCTATTACCATAAAGCTCTTGATAAGCGCCTCTTTTTAAACGCCTCTTGTAGTTATATACCTGCGTGACTTAAGTAATTAACGCCCCAGAAATGCTAGGCGTTTATTTGAAGAATCATGTGACGCTTTGGCAGTTTGTTTTGGTTATTTTAGCACCAACATGTCTCGATTTTAATTTTTAATTAATTTTATTACCAATTTGATTTGCCTTTTAACTGCTGCTGGTTGTTGACATAGCCACGTAAATTTATATCCAGTTGCATCGAAGCTGTGCAAACTATCTTATATTGGCGAGCTGTAGTTTTTGAAGCTCTAATTGCACTTTTTCAATTCGATGTCTTGTTTCGCAGATCCTTCAAGGACTGAGAGGACTCCTGCAACTATACAACAAGCGTTTTGTTAAAGGTGTGTTGTAGCTAAATATTCTCCAATGCAGCGATGTATAACTGATACGTGATCGATGTAATTGTTAAACTATCTTGTGGAATACAGCTTGTATTTCTGTCCTTATATAATTCTCTAATATGTATGTTTCTTTGCAGAATATCACAAGAACACTCTACCTGCGCACGTACAGCGGTTGGATCGAGGATTAGACTATTCTAATGTGCGAACCTTCTCAAGGGACTCTTCATTTCGAATGCCTCCTCTGTCTTCTCAGGTAAATGCAATCTCTAGTTTGATAGATAGAGCGTACACTTTCTAGTTTAGTAGTTAGGGCATCTATTCTCTAATTTATTACTGGAGCATGCAATCTCTGGCATGAAAGATATGGCTTTCTCCCAATTTGATTTGCTTGTTTGCTAGGTAGATCACAGGAAAGACGGTGATATATTGTTGTATTATAATCTGATGCCCTTTTATTTCAGATGGGTCTGAAAACAAACAGTTCAGTTTCTAATTACACGAACGAGGCTGCCTCTCTTCAAGAACTCATGCTGATTCGATCTCTTTCATTGCGACAGAGGGACACTTGCACCTCGGCAGTACCGTAAGTATAAATAGGATGCATTGTATACAGTCCACTACTCTTCTGCTGTCCGGCTTAGTTGTTGGAGGTAATGGCCACAATTATGCCCAGTTACTCCAATAAAAGAGTCAATCTACTTTGTTATCTTG
Organism: Sanderia malayensis; assembly: GCA_013076295.1. Lineage (NCBI taxonomy): Eukaryota > Metazoa > Cnidaria > Scyphozoa > Semaeostomeae > Pelagiidae > Sanderia > Sanderia malayensis. The sequence goes on from RQOL01000961.1 coordinate 6,159, forward strand.
TTTGTTTACTAAGCAAATCATTACGTCAGTAAATTTTCTTGTCTCTTTCTCCCCAGACCTCGAGATGACGACAATGTTCCACCTTTATCGAGAGACCAGGTAGGACCAACGAAAAGTTGTTGTATATAGTTGGTGTATTCTTATCATCATTAAGGAATTTATATTGTGTCAGCCAACTTGTTTGGCAGCTGAGAAGTAGTGCTTGCTTGCTTGAAATTGTTAAGAGAAACATTGTAATAGAATGATCGCATTTTCTTCCTTAGCTTCGACCAATTTCTAGCACCTTCCATTCTTCGAAAGTTCCGCACCACTCCATAGGTGCTCACTACTCCGATTTTCAACTTTACGGCAAAATGTCATCGAAAGGAACTAAACGGTGAGAGTTGGTTTATTCGAGAAAACGCTACCTACTAACTGCTAGCACTGGGCCTACAGTAAGAATTGCATGCAGTCTGTATTGGTTAGTGATTTATTTTCCACTGTGTTGATGTTTTAGGTCAGGTAGACTTCAGCCGCTTCAACCGATGGATCGATTGAAAACTCCCGGAGTTCAGGTATAGTTTATCTTTAGACTGCTCTCTCTTTCTCTATGTCTCCATGCTGCGTTGAGCAACTATGCTGATTTTCTTTGTTCCACTGGGGACATACCTTTGATTAACATGCTTTCAGATTATCCTTATGCTATAGCGTCGTTCTCAAATTCTTGCTGCAGGAGAATGACGTAATTGGTGAAATTGTCCGCGGAACGAGGTTACACACGGCTGGTGATCACGCGTGCCGATGGGTAATTTCTCGGGACTTTCCCCACAGATGTGGTGAGTTGCTTTTGGTTGCTTGCTACCCGCAGATTAGCAAACAGATTGTGACTAACTGTATGATTCACTGCACTGAAAACTTTGCATCATGTGCTAACCGTCTACTATTTAATTCTGTGTAATACGGTACACTATGTGTGCTTTGTCTTTGTGCACTGCATACTTTCAGCTATATGCTGAGTGTATCTTTTGGAATACAATGTACACTGCAGTGTAGTATAAGAATGTTTGTCTATGTTCAGGAGCTCAAAAAAATGGAGCATTGCCTCCAATAGAGCGACTCGACCAAACTGACATGCTGACGACAATGTCAAAAGATAGAACGAAAAGCCCGGTAAGTCGTCTTTACTCTTGTACCCCCCCCCTCCCCCCACATACCCCAGCCCTTCTGCACTGACCAAGAACATGCGTAACTTCATATCTGTTGCCATTCGGTACAAATACAAAATTATCAAATCTACCATTCTTATCAGCGTGAGTTCATATCTATTTGTCTTTCTGTTATTTCAACGTTGTTGAATGCTTTCAATTCTTTCAGAAATCACGTTCGGTTCAGAACAGCAAGAGAGCATCCAGCGCTGCCATTAATGAAACAAGGTGAATATGTTGCCGAAATGCTTTCTATCCCTCTCACCCTATTTGTTTTCCTTTCCTTGTTTATACCTCCCTTCTCCCTCTCTTATTACATACTTACCTTGTCATTGCTACAAGCCTTTCAATGGAGTCTTGTCTCATTTAGACGTGCTCCGCATAAGGAGAAGATTGCAATCACCCCAGACTCAAGGCCGAACACGACGCATACGTTTCGAGTAGGTTTGACATTTTCATTAGTATCCCTGATAACAGACTGAAATCTATGTCCATCGTAAAAAAGATGGAGACAACAGATAGTTGTACATGACAACGTTGCCATACAAGCATCTCTATTGCCTCTCAATGATAAATACTGAACAAAGTTTGGGTGAATATGAGAGAACCGATAAAATTTTTAAGTATATAGATAATTGTAGGTATAGGTGTCATTCCCTGGCCCGCCGAAGCTAGGAGGTAAATTACCCCAAACCACCCAGCTAATATATTTTTAGCATAGCTGGTGGTTTGGCTTCGAATCAAGATCAACAACAACAACGATTATTTTAGTTTCATGACGTCATAATTAAGCTTCGTTTTATTTTCTTGCACCTTGCCCTAAACTCTCCGTAGTTTTGATCAGCCCTTTAACAATAGAATCTAAGTCATCTTCAATTGATAATTGAACAGCAATGTTGTTACATTAACATGTCGCATCTCATTTGCTTATCTCTTGTAGTCTGAAACAATGTTGAACGATGCAAAGCGGCCTTCAATGCATGCGAACGTTTCGCTTTTATCAACGATGAGCAACTCCACGTCGGGATTCAGCGATCAGAACAACGATACGACCATAGGAGTATTACATGGAATCAGCATGCCAGTCGGAACTCACAGCCACAACAGTAAAACTGTCTCCTTTGACGACGACGTGGAAGAATTAGATGATCTTGTAATGTGGGGTAGGTTTCTGTTGTTGATATTTCTGTCCAGCCTGTGTCTGTCATTGTGGTATCGATTCGTGGTTAATATACCGCGTTTCTTCGCGCTATTTTCTATTGTGCAACAATGTTGGGCAAAAGTCTTGGGACGATTAGGATGTTGCAAATTTTGCTTAGGTTCTTGATTTCTCTCTTCTCCCAAACAAAGCTGCCTCTAGAAACAGTGTTAATCAACCAAGTTTCTTTTGCATGATTATATCAAGGATATGATTGATAGAACAGCATTGTTTTTAAGGGGAGTTGTGAGGTTCAATAAAAGGTTGAATATTAGTTGTACAAAAAATTGAGAAACGTTATTTGTTGAATAAAATAAATATGGATTTCTTTCGAATAATGATCATCGGTTTTCTGTTTAGGTCATGGGCCTCCTTTATTGAACACTCAACAGAAACGGCGTCGAGCAAATGTGAGATGACAAAAGGAATAGGCCATTAAAATGGCCCTGTTTGGCCCAAACAAAGCTCCTTGTCTCTCTCACCTTTCCACATGCCTGTCGGCAATGAGTTAAACTCGTCCGCTGTGCTGTTGATTTTATTTGATGTCCAAGATGACAGTACACAATACAAGCTGGTTAAAATATCTGAGGAAATGGAGAATGTCTTGATTTGACACACATGAATGATACAGTGCAATGAGGCAAATATGGAAATTCTTCTGTGAGATTTATGAAGTTGGAATTCATAGAATTTTATTTATATTTGTCATGTTGAATGTGTTTTTTGGATTGTGTAGACGATGTGAACTTTATAAGTTATTGTTGAAAAAGAAGCTTGTTCATTTCTGATATAATCCATTGAATTTTCCCGAAATTTCATGCGTAGCTTTCAAAACACATGAACCAGAGGTTACTGTTACTCCCTGTGCAATTAAAATTCTCACCGGTTGTTGCTAAATCTATCCTGAACCCTGCAGAACCCTGCAAGATAATACCACATTACTTTAATATCTTATTTCTGATAAGAATTAGACATGTAAATAAAGCAGCATTCACATAGCCATATATATATATATACTTTGTAAGAGATCTAAATATTGTATATAGATTTCCGTGACTGAATTACCTTCTATGTTAAAAACTACCATAGATGAGTTATAATTCTTTGAATTAATGAAAAGCAAAAATATGGTCTTTCATGGAATTTTCTTCTTGTTATCAAAACGAGGTTGGGCTTGAACACGGGATCCGCACTGGGAAGATTATCGTGGTGCATACTTTATCTCAAATTCGAAGTCAACTCGAGTAAGGAAGGACTGCCTATTTTATGTGAACTTTTCCAGGTGTATCGAATTAAAATGACGATAGATATTGATCGCTGGATCGAAATTGCAAAAGAATGTAAATATTTACCAGAAAACGACTTGAAGGTAACGTATTAGCAGCTACAATGCTCAAAAACACCGTTTTCGCGATTTTTTGGCTTCACAATTTTAGTCATATTGCAAGTCTCAGGTGAGCCTGTGCGAAAGCGAGCAGATGAGAATCCTAATTGAAATCATAATTTGTGTTCTACAGTGCTTATGCGATTATGTTAGTGATCTTTTATTGGAAGAATCAAATGTGCAGCCTGTACAGACGCCCGTTACTGTTTGTGGAGACATCCATGGACAGGTATGCGACAAATATAAGTCATTAATTGGATATGATGAGCTAAAATACAAATGTAATGCGATGCGAGACAACAAAGCATTTGATTAAAATGTGATTTCTCTTTTGCGTATTTAGTTTTATGATCTAGAAGAGTTGTTTCAGACTGGAGGCCAGATTCCAGATACATCTTATGTATTTATGGTGAGTTATTTAGACATTTTGGATGGTAAAATGTTGCTTTAACCACAACAAGGAGCTATGAATTATCTCAAAACCAGGTGCTTCTATTATTATTCTAGATTATCTTATATAGTAACCAGGTTATTAAGCCATACTTTTGTTTGAATGGTTGTTACTCTCATATTTAGCGAGTCCATTGCTAAAACTATTTAGTAAACATTGTAAAATGATATCATTTTCATTTAGGGTGACTTTGTTGACAGAGGATATTACAGCCTTGAAACGTGGACAAGACTTCTTACACTAAAAGCAAAGTGTGTTGCGCTATTTTCAGCTGTCTCTTGTCATTTCAAATATCCCACTGACCTTGAACAGAACATTACTTTCCAGCAACATAAACCAAAACTTGTTTCTTCAAGTATCTCTTTATATATTGACCAAATCTTCAATTTCCATCCCAGGTTGAGATAGCAAGAGTCAACTATATTTGAAGCCTTCGAAATTTTTATCTTTCATTCAATTGTCATGAATAGTTTAATGATCATTTCTTTGTATAGAAATAAGCTACATGGGTATTTTTTGGGTAAATCTGAAACTATAGGTATTAGTGATGAGGTCTTAATATTTTATTTTTTGATTGCTTGACAGATGGCCTGATAGAATCACTCTTCTCAGAGGAAACCACGAGAGTAGACAGATTACACAAGTTTACGGATTTTACGGTATCCTTTCCTGATCTATCCCTCACTTCAACGGTGCAATTGATGTCTTTAACATATTAGAATAATACGTCAAAGAAAAAGCTGGTTACTAAACAGCAAAACAAATTTTATTAAGCTTCAACAAATTTTAAGCTTAATAAAAATGATCAATAAACTATTAACTGAGTGTACAATGTGTTGCTTTAGATGAATGCATGTCAAAGTATGGAAATGCCAATGCTTGGAGATATTGCTGTAGAGTGTTTGATCTTCTTACAATAGCAGCTGTAAGTATGAATCACTTGTCTTGTCTTTAGATCTCCCAAACCTCAATGCAGTACAATCCTGGTAATTTTGATTTCTGTGAGCTATTCTGTTTTTTTTTAGATAATTGATGAAGAGGTTTTGTGTGTGCATGGAGGCTTGTCACCCGACATTCGAACGATAGATCAAGTAAATACATTCAGTTCAACCTTGTTAAAAGTCAACTTATTTTAATCACAGATAACTCACACTTTGTTGACCATTTCACCCTGTCTATTTTGCTTCTATTGCAGATACGAACCATTGAGAGAAATGTAGAGATACCACACAAAGGGGCATTTTGTGATATCCTTTTTACGAATATTATTTTCAATGATTTTGAGCTACAATGGAAGTTATTGGCAGAAAAAACAAGGATGAATTTGTAGATATTCATAGATAAACTCAAGGCAAAAACTGTCCAAGGACAAATTGTTTTGCTTAACTTCATTGCAAATCTAGTTTGGTCTGATCCAGAGGATGTTGAGACATGGGCTGTCAGCCCGAGAGGTGCCGGCTGGCTGTTTGGGGCCAAGGTTGCCAATGAGGTGAGATATTTCTTCATAGCCTTCCTTCCTAGATGTTTCTGTGTTATACTGAACGTAATAAACTATGTATATTGATTTTCTTCGCATTGCTGGACATGAAGCATTGATTTAGATTGATGTGCGGTAAAACTTTGAAAAGGTAGAGCCCCTTGATGTGTGATGTAATTAATGACTGAATTAAGACCCTGGTATTTTTGCATTGCAGTTCAATGCAACAAATAAATTGAGTTTGATATGCAGAGCCCACCAGCTGGTACACGAAGGCTTCAAGTACATGTTTGATTGTCACCTTGTCACAGTTTGGTCTGCACCAAACTACTGTTATCGCTGTGGCAACATAGCTGCCGTTCTGGACTTCACTGATGCCAATCACCGTGAAGCAAAGTTGTTTAGTGCTGTACCAGACACAGAAAGAGTTGTACCTGTCAGAAATGCATCACCATACTTTTTGTAGACAATCAACATCGGCCATTCAATTATTATATGCGATAGGATAATATTGTCCTTAAGATCTGCGTATATTATGCTTTTAAAATTTTCTCGGATAATCTTAAGAGTTAATTTTACCCGTCTGGGAGTATTGCAATGCAAAGGAGGGAGTTCTCGGGCTCGTGAGGTATCTTTGTAATGTACTGTATCATAAATGACATTGTACACTTGTTTGAATTTTATCATAATCAAGCTTCTCTTATAATACAATGCTTTATTGCCTGGAAAATTTTTCATCTCTATCTACTGATCTCTTTAATAACGGTCGATTTCACAATTGTGCCATTGTATTATCTGTCCCACAATAAAGTTTGGAAAGGTGGGAGAGTGTCCTACAGCAGCATTCCTTTACCCTTGACACACAAAACTTCACAACAAACACAAATGCTTTCTCAAAGGCCGAAACTTTCTTCGCATGCGACTCATTTGTGATGCAAGTTTCAAGATATCGCTCAGTAGTGTACTTACAGCTATTTCTACTGTTCATCGACGTATGCATAAACGCGTTCGCTTTACTTTTTCAAGAAAGCAATGTAGTACTGCTGTCATATTTGTGTAAGTATATTTTTGAGCATGATGAAGTTGATAGGAATGACATTAGGCCTACTTTATGTCTTCGACAGGAAGGGCTTCAAACAACGCAGCATGATCATGCTTTAAAGGTGTTTTCTTGTTTTCTTCAGAATCCAAGATGTCTGCTTGTGTTTGCACTCATTGTGCTGTCTCATGTTCTTCAACAACGTATATATTCCAAGCTGGAACTCGTTTATCTTCTCGTTCGTAAATTCAAGACAACTATTGTTTTCACTGTTCTTTACTTGGCCCTCTCAGTTGGACTGCATGTTTGGACGGTGGTAAGAACGATTTTTATTTGAATTTTCTGCACTTTTGTACTATGTGGGTCTTTGCACAGCCTTTGAAGAACATAGGGGGCGTGGCCGTTACAGATAAACAAGTGCTGTTCAGAAATGTTCCCACACTTTTCGTTTCGTGTTCGTCTCGACTTTACCTGGATTTCATATTTCAACTTCTTACTAACTCTCGCAACGTGTCTCCTTTTTGCAGACGAAAAAGTGGAATACAAAAAGTAAATACATCTGGGAAGATGGCTTTCAAGCATTGTTTGTATTCCAAAGAGTTGGTAAGTTCAAACACAACCTGTCTTCTATCCATAAGAAATACCCTCACATAAGTTATAGTAGAGTATATCTAACATATAATATGGATAGCATGTATGGTTAATAGCATAAGGTTTATATCATATGTATTTTTTCCTAGGATCTATTCTGTATTATTACTTGTATAAAAGAACAGTTTTAAAACTTGGTGATCCAAGGTATTACAGAGACTCGGAATGGATACGGAAAGAGTTTTCTAATGTCCATTAGACCTGTATCTACTGCTGAAAGGTTAAGTCAACTGGTTGCCTGCTTTCAACAAATACCATGGTATAAATGGTAAGTGCTTTTGCAACAGTTACCTTGCGACGAATGCCTGTTGCAGTAAGGTGTCTGCTTATTGAGTTAAGCAGTGTCAGGAATGCACATATTGCTATGCATTGCTACCAAATGCAAATGCAACATGAGTGCCATGGAGCTGAAAATTAGCTGGCCTTTTGAAAATTAGCAGTTTGGTAGGATTGGAATAGCTCCTTTTGGTTACTAAGTGAAACCAGCTCTAATGAAGCAAAACATTATCTTAATGTTGATTGTTTCATTTAATTAAGCCATATTGACAGATTAAAATATTTTTTTGTGAAAATTGTTTTAAATTCAAACACTTCATTAAGTATAAGATTTACTAACACAATCACACAAGTTTACTAACACATCAACATGTTTATACCTGAATTTTTAAGGAATTGTGAAGTGATAAGCTTTTGTGATCATTTTAATAAGTTTTGAGCTTAAATTATTGTTCTGGCAATGTTATGTTCAATGCTTAACATCTGTTTAGTACTTTGGCTCAATTACTCTGCATATCTTACATTCTATTATATTTATTTCTAAGCTTACTGTTGCAGTTTTGGCTTTGGTATTAGCTTATAACTGCTGACATTTACTTGCTCCTTGCCTTCATTTCATTGTGGCTGTTTGCTGTCCACTACTCTTGGTAGCTGTTTCATGCTCCTTTATTGCTGCTGATTATTTTGTGCATTTTGCTGTTGATTATTTGTGCTTTCTTTGCTGACCATTTCTTGCATTTTGCTGTTGAATATTTTGTGCATTTTGCTGCTGGCCATTTCTTGCTTTTTGCCGTTGATTATTCTGTGCATTTTGCTGTTGAATATTTTGTGCATTTTGCTGCTGACCATTTCTTCCTTTTTGCCATTGATTATTCTGTGCATTTTGCTGTTGAATATTTTGTGCATTTTGCTGCTGACCATTTCTTGCTTTTTGCTGTTGATTACTTTGTGCTTTTTGTTGTTGATTATTTTGTGCTTTCTGTTGCTGAACATTTTTTGCTTTTTGCTGTTGTTATATTTTTTTTTTTGCTGTTGATTACTTTGTGCTTTTTGCTGCTGACCATTTTTCCCTTTCAGCTGCTTATTCTTGTCATTTCGTTGTTCCTTTTCCTTGGCTTTCTCTTCCTTTTCCTTGGCTTTCTCTTCCTTTTCTTCCTTCTCTTCCTTCTCTTCATCCTTTTTCTTTTTCTGTTGTTTTGCTTTCCATTCTCTCACTGTCGTTTCATCCATTAACTTATCATTCTCATCAATTTGAGACGACAAGCTTGGGCGCCGAGAAAAACTTTTGATTTGATCAATACTTTTGCTATTTATTTCGTTCACACTCTTGCTTTTCTGGGAGTTGCTCTTGTTATTTTTAGAGTTGCTTTTGATCTTTTGAGAGTTGTTGCTGCTCTTTTGAGAGTTGCTTTTTTGGGAGTTTTTTTTCTTTTTTTCTTTTGAGAGTTGTTATTCTTTTGGAAGCTGCTGTTCTTTTGGGAGTTGCTCTTTTGGGAGTTGCTGTTCTTTTGGAGTGTGTTCTTTTGGGAGTTGCTGCTCTTTTGGGAGTTGCTGTTCTTTTGGGAGTTGATGTTCTTTTGGGAGTTGCTGTTCTTTTGGGAGTTACTTTTGCTCTTCTCGTCTTTCTTCCCCTCGCCGTCTTTGTTCCGAGGGTGGTCCTCGTTAACTATTTTTCCTATTGTTCGCCTATGTGCTTTGTGGGTGTGCTTGCCTTTCTTCTTAAACGAAGTTTGGTACCACTGCTCTCCCAATGATTGTAGTGAATCTAAAACGAAGAATTTTGTAAAGAAACTACAACCAACGTCATCCATCGTGATGTCTTAGCTCGGAAATTTGTTTAAGGGAGTTTGTACTACAGTCTGTCTAGTTCGAACACCCTGGGGAAGCGTAAAAATGTTCGAATTACAAAAAGTTCGAATTATGGAGGTTTGTTTTATAAGAGTTGGTTCATCAGTGATCCTTGA